>CAUYSK010015415.1:0-41818 GCA_963575035.1 Avahi laniger | reverse complement strand
CCTGCCTCAGCCTCCCAGGTAGCTGGGACTACAGGCACTCATCACCACGTCTGACTAATTTTTTCTATTTTTAGTAGAGATGGGTCTCACTCTTGCTCAAACTGGTCTCAAACTCCTAAGCTCAAGTGATCCTCCCCACTTGGCCTCCCAGAGTGCTAGGATTACAGGTGCGAGCCACCGCATCCAGCCATGACTTGAGTATTAAAAACTGGCACACCTAAGAGCTCATATGATAGTCACCTCCCCACCTCTCCTCAACCTGTATCCTATCTGCCAAAGGAGTCCTGGACTTAGAGGTAACATGCTAAGGATGTTTGGGTATGGGGTAAGGACTCCTTGGAGTTTAATTTATTCCACCAAGTGCTTCTGAAAAAAAGCTGCAAAACAGGCACCACATAAAAGCAACTCAATAACCATGATGAAAGCTACCAGACACTTTTCAGGGAATGAGCTATGGCCCAGGCATGAGGGTCAGACCTCATCAGTGGTCACCAATGTGGCAGGACATGAGAGGCATTGGAGAGTCCCACCAGCTCCCATGATAAAGCCAGAAAGTTCATCATTAGAGAGTCATTCCTTTGGGTGCAGAACTTATTTCTCTTCTAAATGTAAACACTGGTGATATCAAGTTGCCAATATCTTGGAGTGAATTAGTGGATCTGATTGTTTTCTTTAAAGACAAGAGGCCTTAATGATACTGGTTTCTGGAAAAGAACTAGGCCCCAGAGCAAGAAGGGGCAAAGGCAAGTGAGCCAGAGGGTGAACAGAAAGTATATTTTGTTTAACTGGATAAATATTCAGGCCCCTGCAAGCTGCTTCAGTTTGGAAAAGGCCATTTGGGATGGGGGAATGTTGGTCTGGCCCCATGGAAACCCTTTGAAACTGCAGACACCTCTCCCCTGACACTGAGTCTTCCATGGGAATTTGATGTAAGGGACGAGTGTACTAGACGTTTTGGAAGACGAGTGCTGGATGCATTCAAAGGACTTGGTGGGGAGGCAGCCAAGCTTGCCTGGAGCCATCTTCTCACCACAGAAGGGAAAAACCAATCCCTGACTAGCATGCGGCTGATTATTAGCCGTGTGATGAAGTGTTACTTCCTGTGCAGGACATTCACATTTCTTGAGAAACTCTTTCTCAATCACAGTGAGGGACAATTTTAGAAAATGAAGGCCTCTGTTTTCTTCCTCTATGTGTGTGCTCCCCGCTACCCTTCACTTCCCCCAAATCACACCCTCTACCCGCGAGGAGAGATTCGAAGTGGGAGTGTGTGTGACTACGTGGGGGAGGGAGGCAGGCAGGAAAACGCAATTTACCTGTCCTGGTACCACCTGAATTGCGGAACCGACACCTCTTCCTTAGCTTTTGCAGCCAGATGTTGCTTTTCGTTCTTGTTTTCTTTCCACATAATGCAACTAATATCTTTATCCTTGTGGGGGCGTGTTTGCTATGCTGAGATCACATTTACATTACTCATGTAACGATCTGCAATGTTTTGAAACCTACATGTCTCACCATATCCTGGAGTGGGGTTTTTTCCTTGCCTGATGCTTAGATTGATAAGGGCCGCCCATGGCCGTGACCTTTAAGATGCACCATCCAGAGGGTGTGGGGTTTGGGTGAGAGGCGGCAAAGGCCACCCCGTCAGCGGGATCACCGTTAGCTCCCGCTTGCTCGGGTGAGCAGCAGTGCACACCTCATCACAGGTCGGATGCTTTCTGAGCTGGTGGAGGGCTCAGGAGGCTGCTCTGAGTGGCCCAGACAGAGCAACTGAGACTGAAAGTGGAGCTGTCAAAAGTGGCTGCTTGGGCTTTCGGTTCTGGTTGATGGGATGGATCACAGGGTGCTGTGTTCTTCCGCCTGTTTTATGGCAGGACCTGTGCGCGGGGCTGAGGGTAAAGACTCATAAGCGATCATCCCTGCCCCCTCCCTCATCGTGTTAAGGAGTTTTCAGTCTAGCACGGAGCAGACACCTAAACGATGCGGGAGATGTAAAGACACACCATGGCAGAGAAAGTGGTCGGTGCTTTCAGGAGGGGGCGAGGATTACATAGTATTCTAAGATGTAAGCAATGGGGGGCCACGGGTGACGCTTAAAGTAACGTAGTGGCTTATCAGACTCTTATTTTAGAAAAGTCGCTTGGGTATCTGTGGGGAGAATGGACCTGAAGGTGGTGAGACAGTCAAGAAAAGTAGTTGGGAGGCTGTTAAAATAACTCAAGAAAGATGTGAGGGTTGCAACGAAGGCAGTGGGAGTGTGGAAGGATTAGAGAAGGAGAGAATTCCCAAGACTCGGTGGACAGGTCGTAGAGGGAGGTGGTCAGGAGTTGAAGGAAAATGCGAAGTCTAAGACGACACTCGAGATTCTGCTTTGAGTGACTGCGGATGATAAGGAGAGAAGCAAGGGTAAGGTAATTAATTCAGTTGTGTGCATGTTGAGTTTGAGATGCTTGTGGGATAACCAGTATGCAGTTGATCATGTAGGTCTGATGCTCAAAAGATAGAACAGGATGAAGAGAAAGACAGGAGAGCTGTGGATATGCACGTGGCACTGGAAACCGTGGCAGAGGAAGCCGTGTCCTGCAGGAAGGACGGAAAGCCAAGGGAAGGTCCTTCAACTTAACTCAAAGCAGCAGGTGAAGAAAGAGCAGCCAGATGGACACCTGTGAAGGAGGAGGAGCGGCGAGAGCTGTGTCAAGGAAGGCAGGGAAGAAGGTTTGGACATGAGGAGATGGGCCCACAGGTTCAGGGAGGCCAGCGAGGTGCAGACGGAAAGCACCCACTGGATAAGGCGATTGGTGACCTTGACCCAGGGTAGCCATGGTGGGCAGTGGATGTGGAGGTTGGGTTAGAGAAGGTGACAATGGCAGATGAGGAAGCAAAGACAATGCATTCAGAAGGCTTGCCCTGGAAAAGGAAGAAAGAGCTTAGCCCAAATATTTGGGACTTTTCATTTTGCCTGAAAGTTATTATGGGCTAGGGAAGACTGACAGGGCAAGAAAAATGGATTTTTGAACTATTGAAAACTCATCACTGTGTTCTAGGCCCTGCGGGTAGGGGGACTTTGACATTACAGCCTTGAATATTTTTCTTTTATCTTGTCCTGCTTTTCTCATTTGCCTCCATGATTTTGTGGCCACTCTCCCCTCCCCCTTTGGATCCTATCTCTTTTGTAGCTACGCTTGCACCTTAATGGCATTTGTGGTCTGCACGCGATCTTAGAAATATAAGACTTTCTAAAAATTTTGGAAAAAGCAGGGCTAATGCTAATAAATAATAAATGTTAAACAGTGATAAACAATGTCATTAAGCTCTAATAAACCTTTAAGGAAGAACTCAGACAAGAATGCTGTCACAATGGGAATGGGGGTAGAGCAGGGTCAGGTCAGGTGCAGCAAACACAGAGGCCCAAGGTGGTGAACGTGTGTCTTAGGAGGTGGTGGTGCCAGGCATCCACCACACAGAGTCAGCCTGGCCCTGTGTTGTTTGGAACAGCCTGTCCTAAACGCAGTTTCTTATTGTGTAATTGCACAGCCGTAATCACTGATTTCGAAGAGCTGGGAGCCTCAGACAGCTGAAAAATCAAAGTGCAGATGTGACAGTAACACAGAAGACACACCTTCCTGAGTGCAGAGGTGGTGAAATGAAAGAATTATCAGGTGGAACACTTGTCAGGGTTTCCAACTTCTTTAACTTGGAAGGAGTCAATAGGTGAATAAATAGCATACTTCCACTCTTGCAGAAGCCAGAATGACCCAGTGGGTAGCTTGGGAGTAGTAACAGAGTTGTAAGTGTTTCTGTGTCGAGTTTTAATAGAGCTCAGGATCTAGTGGCGCCTCGACAAATCGTCAAGGGCCAACCTTACTCCCTCTCATCTCTTCTTCCAGCATCCTTCTTCCTTCCTTAGAAAACAGCTTCTATATTTTAAGCTCAGAGTAAGTTATCAGGCACAGGACTAAGCATATTGAATATATTCACTCACTTTCATTGTACAGGCACCCTGTGGGGTAGGTACTACTAGTATCCTCACTTGACAGATGAAGAAACCGAAGTTTGGAGGATTAAGTCCCTTGATCAAGACACACTGCTAGGTGATGGCAAAGGCATATCCAGCTGTGTCTGACTCTTATGTCTGTGCTTGTGTTGCTTAATAGTAGGCTATAGCCAAGATATAACCTTTGAGTTTTATTCTCAGTTGGCTGTTATTTCTTCTTAAAGTGTCACTTCTTCCAAATATGTTTGGGAATGGAAAAGACTTTAAGAATCTCCAATATGGCACAAGTCACCTCCTGCTTTGATATATAATGCATTCTTGAAAACATATGAAAATCAAAGGCATGGATATCAAGCAATATATGATCCAGCAATCCCATTACTGGGCATCTACCCAAAAGAACAAATGATACTCTATAAAAAGACACCTGCACCCGAATGCTTATAGCAGCACAATTCACAATTGCAAAGATGTGGAAACAACCCAAGTGTCCATCAATACATGAGTGGATTAATAAAATGTGGTATATGTACACCATGGAGTACTATTCAGCTTTAAGAAACAATGGTGATATAGCACCTCTCATATACTCCTGGATAGAGCTGGAACACATCTACTCTACTAAGTGAGGTATCCCAAGAATGGAAAAACAAGCACCACGTGTACTCACCATCAAATTGGTATTAACTGATCAACACATAAGTGCACATATAAGAATAACATCTATTGCATGTTGGGCAGGGGGGAGGGGGGAGGAGGGAGGAGGGGACGGGTATATGCATACACAAAGAGTGCAATGCGCACCATCCGAGGGATGGACACGCTTGAAACTCGGACCTGGCGGGGAGGGGGGGCCAGGGCAACATACATAACCTAAACATCTATACCCACATAATATGGTGAAATAAAAAAAAAAAAGAAAAAGAAACTGTGACCACTCCCATAGCAAATTAAACAGCCTTTCCATAATGCCCACAAACGGGAGCTTGCAATCAAAACACTAAATCACAACTTCAGGGTCAAGCGATGTGGAACAACATGTTGAAGTTTAAAATACACTCCCAAGGAGAAAGTTGTCAAAAAAACTTCACACACTTGGATCACCAGCTGAGATGAATGTGAATTAGTGGAATATCTAAATTACCGAATATTCTTAAGAAGTGGTTTTGTTACAATATTTGGGCAGGAGGGAGACAAAAAAACAGACAAGTTTTAATGTAGCCCAAAATGTAATGTAAGCCCATTGCAAATCTTAATTCCCCCCAAATAATTTGCTTTACTATAGATATTTTTAAAAGCTAGAATAATAAGAAGGATAGGAGATCTGCCACTGAGTACCACGTGATATTTTACTTCTCAGTGGACTGTGCCGATACCTGTATAGTGTTCTTAAATGTCTGAATTGCTCTTTAGGTTAGCAGTTCTTCCATTACAAAAATCAGCCATCCTCATTATAACACATTTATTCTTTCACCCAGAACGCTTACAACACAGAGATACCAATATTTTGCTCTATTTCTTACTAAGCCTAAGCATACATAGATTTTTGTTTTATTTCTTCTATTCTGATTTTTTTTATACAATTGTAGATTCATTTGCAAGAATGCAATTGTAATAATGCAGTTGCAAGAAATAATCTGGAGATCCCATGCACACCCTTTACCCGGTTTCTCCTAGAAGTAACATTTTGCGTAACATTTAACAGCATCCCAACCAGGAAAAATAATGTTGGTACAATCCACAGAATTGATTTAGTTTCCACCAGTTTTACATGCAGCCACTTGTGTGTGCATGTACATGTGCATGTGTTTAGTTCTATGCTGATATGTTTATCATATGCGTAGATTTGTGTGACCACTACCACAGTGAGGATGCAGAACAGTTCCTTCACAGGGTCCTGCAGGCTACCTTTTCATAGCCACACCCACTTCCTTCTCTTTTCTGTCCATCACTCCTGGCAACACTGATATGATCTCCATTGTTATAATTTTGTCATTTCAAGAATGTTATATAAATGGAATCCTACAGTATGTAGCCTTTTAAGATTGGTTTCTTTAACTCAATACCCAGTTGTTGTATCAACAGTTCCTTGTTTTTTACTACTGTGTGGTATTCCATGGTATGGATGCACCATGGTTTCTTTAAGCATTCACCTATTGAAGGACACTTAGGTTGTTTCCACTTTTTGGCTATCATGAATAAAGGAGCTATGAACACTCACATGATTTGTGTGAATGTAACTTTTCATTTCTCAGGGAGTAAATACCCAAGAGTGTAATTGTAGGGTTGTAGAGTAAACACACGTTTAGCTTTCTAAGAAACATCTATACTTTCTTCTAGAGTGGCTGTAACATTTTATATACCCACCAGCAATGTATGAGTGATCCAGGTTTTCTCCTTCCTTGTCAGCATTATACATTATTCATATTTATTTATTTTAGCCGTTCTGAGAGAAGTGTAATGATATCTCATAGGAGTTTTAATTTGCATTCCCATAATGATTAAAATGACTTACATGTTTTCACATATTTATTTTTCATTAGCATATCTTCGTCAGTGAAATGTCTGTTCATGTTTTGACCAGTTTCTCGTTGGATTGTTTTTCACTGTTGAGTCTTGAGAGTTCTTAATATTCTAGACCCAAGTTCTTTGTTTCAGGTGTCATTTGGCAATATTCAATATCTTCTCCCTGTCTGTAGCTTGTCTTCTCATCCTCTTCATAGGTCTTTGACAGAACATAAATTTTTAGTTTTGATGAAATTTAGTTTAATCAATTATTTCTTTTATGAATTATGCTTTTGATGTCAAGTCTAAGAATTTTTTTCCTTAACCCTGGGTCTCAAGGATTTTCTCCTAAGTTTTGTTCTAAAAGTTCTATAATTGTATATTTTACATTGAAGCCAGTAATCTATTTTGAGTTAAGTTTTTAATAATGTAGGAGACTTAGGCCGAGGTTCATTTTATTGCCTGAGGATGTTCAATTACTCCAGCACTAATTCTTCCATTGAATTGCTTTTTCAACTTTGTCAAAAATTGGTAGGGCATATTTGCATGCGTCTGTTTCTGGGTTTTCTATTCTGGTCCGTTTGCCCACGTGGTATCTCTTCACCAGCAGCACACTGTACTGATTACTGTAGCTACAGAATGGGCCTCCACATTGGGTGCAGTGACTCCTCTCACTTGGTTTTTCTTTTTCAGAATTTTATTTTAGCTATTCTAGGCCCTGCACCTTTCCATATAAACTTTAGAATAAGCTTGTCTCTGTCTACACAAAACTTTGCTGTGATTTGCTAGGAATTATATTAAATCTATAGGTCAATTAGGGAAGAACTGACATCTTGCCTAAGCGGAGGCTTCCAGTTCATCCACACAGTATATCTCTCCATTTATTTAGGTCTTCTTTGATCTCTTTCATCAGCATTTTATAGTTTTCAGCATATAGATCCTATACATGTTGTGTTAGATTTATACCTATGTATTTCATTTTCTTTTTTTTTCTTTATTTTTAATTTTATTTTTATTTTTTGGGGACAGAGTCTCATTCTGTCACCCTAGCTAGAGTGCAGTGGCACCATCATAGCTCATTGCAACCTCAAACTCCTGGGCTCAGGCAATCCTCATGCCTCAGCCTTCTGAGTAGCTGGGACTACAGGTGTGTGCCACCATACCCAGCTAATTTTTTCTATTTTTTGTAGAGATGGGGTCTCACTCTCACTCAGGCTGATCTCAAACTCCTGACCTCAAGCAATCCTCCCACTTAGGCCTCCCAAAGTGCTAGGATTACAGGTAAGAGCCACCATGCCCAGCCTCCTCTTTTTGTAGATTCTTTGAAATTTTCTATGTAGACAAACATGTAATCTGCAAATAGGGACAGTTTTTACTTCTTCCTTTCTAATCTCTATGTCTTTAATTTATTTTTCTTGCCTTATTGCATTGCTAAAACTTCCAGCACTATGTTGAATAACAATGCTAACAGTGCTTTTTTCCTGATCTTGGGGGAAAAAGCATTCAATGTTCCACTATTGAACAATAAAATTATTGTTAGCAATAATTTTTGTAGATGCCCTTTTTTAAGTCAAGAAAATTCCGTTCTTTTCTACTTTGCTGAGAGTTTTTATCATGAATATTTGTTGGATTTTGTCAAGTGTTTTTTCTGTGTATTTTCATGTGTATTCTGCTATTGTAGGACTGGATGTTCTACATATGTTAATTAAATCTTATTGCTTGATTATGTCTTTCGGTTCTACCATATCCTTTCCGATTTTCTGTCTAGGAGTTCTGGCAACAGCTGAGAGTGATATGTTGAAGTCTCCAACTATAATATGACTGTTGATTTGTCTATCTCTTCTTTCATTTTCATCAGGATTTTTCCCAGTACATCACAATATCATGTTGCATAGTTTTGTAATTTATATATGTTATATTTTATATATAAGTCTGTCAATCAACCTATCTCTATCTATCTATACCTCATCATAGTCAGTGGTATTGTTGTTTTACCACTTTGAGTGCAGTGTAGAAACTTTACTTACATTTAGGTCTCTTCACCCTCCTCACTTTTTAAATACACTTTTCTGAAGTATTTCCTCTACATATGTTGAGCAATACAATTCTCTCCTTATGAGACTCTGATAATACAAGTGCTGGCTCTTCTGTTATTGTTCCACAGATCCCCGCAATTCTGTTCATTTTTTATTCTCTATTGTTATATTGATCCATCTTCAAGTTCACTAATTCCATTCTCTCTCATGTCCACTCTATTATTGGGGTCATTGTGCAAGTTTGTTATTTCAGTTCATGTATTTTTCAATTCTATAACTTGCATTTGTTCCCTTTTTATTTCTTCTATTTCTTTGCTGATAGTTTTCTATTTTTAAACTTTGTTTCAAGAGCATTGTAATCACCTTTGAAGCACTTTTATGATAGGCACTTTAAAATCTTTGTCAGATAAATCCAACATCTGATTCTCTTGGTGTCAATATCTATTAATTTTATCATTTAAGTTTTCCTGGTTCTTTTATAGCAAGTGATTTTTCTATTGTATCCAGGGTATTTGGATATTATATTATGAGATGCTATTTAATCTTGAAGTGTAGCAAAAGGTCCTGGTGGGTGTGTGTATATTCATCTTCCTGCTAAATCCCACCAATACCTCCCTGGTGAAAAAGGAGCACTGGCTCCTTTTTGCAGATGGAGAGGGTATAAGCTCAGCTCCCTCTTGGCCCTGTCGACACCAGGGCAGCGGAGTGGGGAAGCAGAGTGCCAACTAGTCCTATTTCCTACCACTTCATTGTGCTTCACTGATGCTGGGTGAGGTGGAAGCTCAGCTCCTCACTGGCTCCTCCTAAAACTAGGGGAGGGGGAAGCAGAATATTAACGATTCCACCTCATAGCTCTTCATTCTACTGATGCCGGGTGAGGCAGAGGCTCAGCTCCCCGCCATGTCCCCTTTGGGGGTTGAGGGGGCAGGGAGGGAAAGAATCAAAGTAGCCACTAGCCCTGCTCTGCACTGCCTGGTCTAGTTTCTTGTTGCCATGTGGGTGTGGAGCTTCTGCTCCTCACTGGACCCACTGACATCAGGGATGGGGATAATATAGAGTGGTGACTGGTCCCACTCGCACCTCCCGGTTTAGTCTAATTGATGTCAGGGAACTCAGCTCCCTACCAGACCCCTGCTGATCTTGGGGTGGGTGGCTGAATCATACCAGTGATGACCTCCACCGTATGGCACCTCATTGGTTCTTGTTGCTGCTGGGTGGAGGTGGAGGCTCACCAATGGGTCCTGCTGATACCACTCTGATGGAGGAATCTAAGCACCATCTGTTTCCACCAGGATAGGGATAGAAGATTAGCTCCCTACTCAGCCCAGCCAACATCAACAAGCAGGGCAATGGGAGGGCTACCCTCCGCTTCTACCTACTTCCTTGGGTCAGGGTCAGGTGGAAGATCAGCTCCCAGCTGGGCCCTTATGGAAGCGTTGAGGGCAGGTGGAGATTGGTTACGTTTTTCTGTCGTGTCTGACTGATGTAGAATGGGTATTTCCAAAAAGATTTTCTGTTGTTAGGCCACCATCTTCTTGGTCCTTCAGCTAGGGACAACAGACTTCTCCTGGAGCATATTTTGTCTGTGCCTGCTAGAGATTCAGAGGGGATACATCCTATCTTGGGTATATAGGAGGCAATAAATAAATCCAAAAAACTTACTGCTGTTTCACTCCTCGAGTCCCCAAGTGCCTAAGCAGCCACTGCCTTCTTTCCCTCTTTCAGAGTCTTCTTATGCTTGTCATGTTATGTTCAGAGAGTTTAATTATTAAGAGGAAGGATTGGTGAGCAATGGGGCTAGCCCATCTCAACAAGCCCAAAGTCCCTATTATTCTTTCTTAAAAACCCAAAATTGTGATCACATTTTATATACGGCGATGAGCTGCATAATGACATTTCAGTCAATAATGGATCGCATATACAACTGTGGTCCCATAAGAGTATAACGGAACTGAAAAATTCCTATCACCTAGTGACATTATAGTGGTTGTAGCCATTGTAACGTCATGGTGCAACATATTACCTTCTCTATGCTTAGTTAGATATGTTTAGATACACAAATACTTAGATACAAAAATTGTGTTACAGTTGCCTAAAGTATTCAGTAAGGTAACATGCTGTACAGGTTTGTAGTCTAGAAGCAAACAATAGGCTATACCACATAGCCTACGTGTATAGTAGGCTGTACCATCTAAGTTGGTGTAAGTACACTCTATGATGTTCACACAAAGACAAAATCACCCGAAACATTTCTCAGAACTTATCCCTGTCATTAGGCAACACAAGACTGTATAATTGTGTATAATTTTTACTTACCATATCATAATTTTTTAATTTGTGTTATAAACAGAACTCTTTGCAAGTACAATTTTAAAGGCTATGTAATTCCCCACTGACTGGTCAGAATATGATTTATACAGTATAATCATTTTCCTATTGCTGAAAATTTAGATTCCCATATTATTGCTATAATAAATAATGCACTGATGAAATGTTTGTGCCTTAAAGTTGTCTATGTTTAAGATTATTACCTTAGAAGTAGAATTACACATGGTTCAACAGCAACATGCAAGAGAAGCCCTGTGCCATCGCCAACAGGGACTTCAACATATTTAAACTTCAAACTTTAAGTTTAAAGTTTGAACATGAGCCAATTTGCTAGAAAAAAGACAACAGTATTGCAATACGTCCTAATATGCATTTCCTTGATCATCAGCGAGGCTAAGCAGTTATCCTCCTTTTGTAAATGGGCTTTTCGTGCCTTTTGCCTGTTCATATTCTGGGGCCCTACATACTCTTTCAGAATAGCCTTCCCTGTGGAAGAATCTGCCTTAATATGTACAAGTAGTTTCTTAAACCAAGATATAATTCAAGGTCAAAGATCAGCTAAAAGAAAAATAATTTAATCCTCCATTTGGCTACAGCAAATATCAAGTGCCTAAGAGGAAAGCACCTGCCAATTAAATAAAGACATCAGATAAAGATAAAACATACGAAACACTTCAGCTTTCTGCATAACTCCTGATCTTGCAAATTATGTCATTTAAAAAGAACAAACATTTCCTGAATCTTACCTGAAGCATAACAACATTGTCACCTTCAAAAGTGACAAACACATCTGTGTCACACTTTAAGCCTGAGATTCGGTTTTCCATCATGTAACCCTATTGCAGAAAAAAAAAAAAGCATATTTTAAATTTGCGATCCCATCATTATACAGGACTAACATTTTCTTTGAAAATAAAAAAATATACAGAAAATTGAAAAAAGACAATAAACATATTTCTCCTAGCCAGGGTAACCACCGTAAGAATTTAGATCCCTCGTATTAGCTTTTGGTCCATAACTATTATTTTGAGTCTTGCCTTCACCAGTAGTAAAAACATTCAAAAACAATCATGTCATATTTCTCCAAAATATTTCAATACATTATACTGATTTTTTTCTATTTTTCTTCCAAATCTTATGAATGCTAATGAATGTCAAGCTATTAGTGATTACACTTACCATATGCAGGAGAATGATGTCCCCTACCCCCGACAACCCTGCTGAAAATTAGCAAGTATACCTACAAAAATTCTTGGGAGGTAACACAAAAATCCTAAATTGCCAACTGTTGCTCTGCATCCTGATATTATCAAATATTCCACATCATACATTCGCACTCCAGTTAATTTTTTCTTTTTTCTTTTCTTTTTTTAACTCTCTGAAATCCTTATTCAAATGACAGCAAGCTGCAGCTCGTTTTCAAAGTGTTGCCGGTGTTTCTGCACAAATGAGAGAATCAGCGGCACAAGGGAAAGCAGGCCCCACCCCAAGCAAAACGCGAAGGAAGCAAAGCTTGTTTTTGTTTGGCCCCAGGTCCTTCCCCTCTGAAGGCCTCTGCGCCACTCTCCTTCCGGCTCGTTGCTCTCCCCACGACATCTCCAGAACCTTTCCCATTGTCCAAATCCACTTCCACAAATCACTCCTGCCTAGAGATCATAAGCAACTGTCCTGTTACTTCTCCCAGAAGTGCTTACAGTTAGCACTTTAGCTCTGAATATGAAATGACAAGTTTCATCCCTGTTAAAATTTTCAAACCACGAGGACCCATGGGGAGTCATACACTCCAATCTCCAGGTACCCTAACACCTAGGACGCCTGCTCCATTTCTGAAAATGGCACAGGAGTCACAGAGGCCTGGACTTGCAGAGTGCTGCTGCCTGCAGAGCCTTGCAAACCTTGAGCGTCAGCCCTGCTCCTGCAGGACAGCCACCCTCTAGAGCCCAGCTGCCTTCCCCTTTTCCCCACTGGACGTTGTCATCACCTACAGGACGCAGGAGCAAAGGAGTCATCACAAACCCAGCAGAATCCTTAATTACTTTCATAAGGTTAAAGTAATTTTATTTATAGATAAATAAATCAGTAAAGTATCCAAACTGAAATTCATTGCTCCCAACTCCAGAATCACAGAGTTAAACCCACCTCACAGGTAAACCATGAGAAATCAGGTTCTGACAGAAACGTATTCATGCCTCAGAGTGTCCCCGCAAGGCTATAGCCGACTCATTTTCATCCTTCTAATTCTACCACATATTAAGTGCCCACTACAAGCCAGATACATGCTGGTCTTTATACAAACTTCATTTATCTCACTTAATCCTTTTCATCCTCGCAGCAGCCCTGTGAGGTAGGCATTACCCCATTTTATAGATGAAGAAAGTGAGGCTCAGGGACTGTGTTGGAATGTTCTTGAATCATCGCTCAAGTTCTGGCGTGGAAAAAGATTAACACTAAATACACCACTTCGGTGTTGAGAAGAAGCAGTTAAACCTAGGCAGCAGCACAGCCGCTGAGCGCTCAAAACATTATAATAATATTGAAGAAACAGGGTACTTTTTTTCTGCGCATTTTGCTCTGGTCTCTTCCAGTGGGGAAGAGGCCAACAGGTTCTTTGCTGTTTTCTGTCTCTTTTAAACTTGTTCACACCCTGCGCTGGAAACTGCACGGCCAGAGGGATGATCTTCTCAAAGGGCAGAACCAGCAAACAGATACAAACGGTTTCTCAGAGAACAGGCAGTGGAGTCCTGTGAACATGCAGACATTTCTTGAAATGCAATATAATTTATTTCTCTCCTGCGTGGTGAAACTCAGCTTTGAACTCTGCTTCTAATTTGAAAGTCAAGTAACACTGCATGTTGATTCTGGACTCACCTTGGTCCTCAGAGCTAAGGTAACAAGGCTCGCGGCCTCAAAGAGCTTGCAGGCAACTGAAAATGAAACAGCAACGAGGAAAATCGAAGTCCAACCATTTCAAGGGTGGCGGGGGGAGGGCTGTGGCTGGCAAGTTGCTCCCATCTCCTGAAATTACCAAGGGTGTATTTACCATCTCACTGACTTAGAATAGGCCAGAAAGGCCCAGCCTCACTGAAATCTCAATCCTTGGGACAGTTGAGGTGACCCATTTGGGAGCAAACCAGGCTCAGAAAGTCCCAGCATCCCTGTTCCGGGTACACGTGTGTGAGGGTTCAGAGAAAGATCCACGACGTACAGAAGTTACTGAATGGGGTCTTGCAGCCGTCTTCTTGACAGATTTAAATTCTACACTTGGGGCCCCAAATTCTTTGGAGAGAAATGATTATATACAGTTTGTGTGTGTGTGTCTGTGTCATTTTGTAACTAAAAATGAACTCATTTTTTATTAATTACTAAAAGCGATACATAAGCAGTATAAAATAAAACCCCAGGAAACTAAAAAAGAAGAAGGAGGAGGAGGAGGAGGGGGAGGAGAAGAGGAAAAGATAGAAGTCACCTACCACCTCCCAGTGTGGAAGATAAATGGGTGCCTGAGAAAGAAAGACCCCAGAAAAAAGATTAGGATAGGAACTGGGGATCACAAGGATAGAGACAGGAGCTGGTGGGGGACTAGAGGAGAGACTGAGAAACCAGTGACAAAGTGGGTCTGGGTAAAAGGGAGCCATGGAGTGTTGGGGAGGAGGGGGGACGTGACTATGCATAGGAGATCCAGTTAGAGAAGACCTTCACAAGTCTTTACAGACCAGCACCCCAGAGTGTGCCCAGAGAAGGGACAGTCACGTAGGCCGTTACTAAGGGGCAACTTTAGAGTATGTGTTACATACAATGTGTCATTCCTACTCTTCACAATGACATCTCATCACTCAAGTTTTCTGGATGAGAACACTGAGATTCAGTGAGGTTCCCCGCTCCATTCTGGCCACACTGGCCTTGCCCACATCCCCAGGGTCTTGCAATACTCTCCCTCTGTCTGGAACATTCCCCTCGGATGTCCGTGGGGCTCCTCCCTCACTTCATTTCCATCTCTGGTCAGAAGTTTCCACCCCTCTGTCTCAACAGCTGCCCCACCCGTCACCTTCACTTTCTAGCTCCTCCCCTTTAAGACAGGCAGCATCACCCCATGTCCCCGAGATCTGAGCTGGGACTGCCTTAGGGAGCAACTTCCCAGGGCCTCTGCTCCCACCATGTCCAGACACCCCCTCGTGCCACTTTGGCCTCTAGATGATGCCCAACTTTGACTCTGAGATGTTGCTCGGCCCGGCCACGGGGCTCTGCGTTATATCCCGTGTCCACTGCATGTGAATTCTGTGTTCCCTCTCAGAGTGCCCGCCCAGGACAGGGCTGGTGGTGGGATCCAGGGGGTGTGCAATGCTTGTCTCCTGGCCTCTCCATCCACTCACATATTCCTCTGTCTGCCCAGCCATCTGTCCTCCTTGCTGACGAGAAGAGTACACATGGGCATCGAGTTAGAGGGCACTGGGCTTCAACCCCAATCTGCCACTCACGCGCAAACTGACATCCATGCAGTCAGCCAACACTGGCCTGTGCTCCTACAGTGGGCCAGGCTCCGTTTTTGTGCTGGGGATGCAACAGACAATGAGATAAAGACTGTGCCTTCGTGGAGTTACAGTCTAGAAGGGACAGACAGGCAGTAAAAAAATTTTTGAAAAGTAGATATGGCACTGATGTGCAATTATAAGACAATGATATGCTAGAAAAAAATAAATCAAGGTAAGAAGACAAAGCACGAAGGTGGCGAGTGGGGCAGCTGTTTGAGACAAGAGGGCTCTGGGCAACTCCCTGGGCTGGGAATTCTGACCATAGATGGAATAACGCGAGGGAGGGGCCCCACAGAGACCCTGGAGGCAGGGCAGACACACGCCCACGTGGGCCCAGGCTCCTTTACGGTGCTCTGAAAGCTGGCTGAACACAGCTAATGGTAACGCAGCCCAGCTACAGGAAGAGCGGGTGCAGAACGGCTCAGGCGAACTCTGCCCCAGCTCCCGCAGCCTGCGTGCCGAATGATAACAGTGCTGCCAGGCAGTGTCCCGGCACCCCTGATTCTTGGGGGGAGGGTGGCCCAAACTAGAGGTGGCACAGCTCTCCCAGAGGATGTGGAGGTGGCCAGCCCTCACAAAGACCAGGATAGGCACGGCAGGACAAAGAGCCCCAGGTGAGGGGGAAGGAAGGAGCCCTTCCTGAGCCCTGGTCAGGATCACCTCTTTTCAGGGGAATGAGGCAGAATGAGGCGGAGGAGGAAACAAGAGACCAAGACTCCGCCCCTTTTCTAGGTGTCTTACGGTCAGAAAAAACTCTGTCTGCACTTGAAGGGCCTCTGAGCAAGTGCCTAGGACACACAAAAGCAGAGTGTCCTGCAATACCCACATGACACTGAGTGAGCTGGAGCCACAGGGCCTGAGAACATGACCCAGGGGCACTGCGCCAGGAGCCAACTGCCCCCTGCCCAGGGTTCATGGTGCTCGGCAGGGCTGTGGTCACAGGCTCAGAAGAGAAGGCTGAGCCACAGAGCCGTGCTGAGCACCCCGCGATCCTGATCCTTGATTAACTAACTCTCCGTTATCTTCTCCAAGCCCTGGGTAAGGCCCCGAGCCAGGCTAAAGTGTCATCCTCCCTCCACCAAGCACAACTCTGAGGTTTTCCCAGCTCTGTCCCCAGAGCCCCCATCCACCCCAGCCCTTTGATTTACTCAGAGGCGACACTTCCCAAGGAGCCCTGCCTGCCCGGAGGAGGCCACACAGCATGGGTGAGCCAGATGAGGCACCTGGACCGAGTCCACTTTTGCCTTAGGTGGAAAAGACCTGTTAGGCCCTGGGGCAGGGCAGGGACCACGCTGCAGGGACTCGTGCAGGTGCCATACTTTCTCCTCTCGAGTGCCCCATCCCTCCCGGAGCCAAACGTCCTCGGTGAGAACCTGCTTCTGCCTCCTTAGTGCCACAGGGTGCCAAGGGACACACCCTTCCCATGGTGTTTTCCAGAGGGGCCTGGGGTGTTCTGGGAAAATAACCGTGGCTGCCCGTCACGTTCTCCACTCCCACTCCTGCTGCAGGGCGTTTTCCCTCCCCCTGCCAGCCGCGGGGCTCCCTCGCTGCTCGGGGGATTCTGCCTCACTTCTCTAAGCCTCAGGACTGTCTGGGCTGTAACTGGGGGGCCACAGACGTCCACTCAGCAGGAAGCCTGCCACCTCACACACGATTCTCGGGCTTCGGCTCCCCCAAAGCACGTGCCTGCCCTCCTCAGCTAAGGTGGTGCTGCTTACAGCGTGAGGGACTCCAAACAGTCGTGGTTCTTCCAGCTTCGACGGACAGCTCTGCTCACCGACGGGCCTAGCAGCCAGGCTGGCAGGGTCTCCTCAGGGCTGACGCATGGCTGCTGAAGCTTCGCCCTGTCTGTCTCTGTTGGGAATCTCTCCACTGCAGGGCCTGATCATGTGGCCCTCGGTATAGCTCAAATTCAAACTAAAAATTTACTCTAGAGAAGCCTAGCAAACAGTATGGAGAGCATGAGTGCCTGTGATACAGGCTGAATTGTGTCCCCTCAGAATTCAGATGCTGAAGTCCTAAACCGCAGTACCTCCGAATGTCACTGTATTTGCAAATACGACCTTTAAAGAGGTAATTACGATTAAAGGAGGCGATCAGGTGGCCTTAATCCAGTATGATTAATGTCCTTATAAAGAGAATGGGACACAGACACACACACAGGATGACCACGGAAGACACAGGCAGAGCATGGCATCTACAAACCAAGGAGAGAGGCTTCGGAAGGCACCAACCCTGCCACACCTTGAGCTCAGACTTCCAGCCTCCAGAGTTGTGAGAAAATAAATTTCTGTTGTTTGAACCCCCAGCCTATGGAACTTTGTCTGGCAGCCCTAGCAGACTAATGCAGTGTGTGCTTGAGCTGTTATCTCAAATCTGGTTTGTTCACGACCACAGTAAATCAATGGTAACTGCATCTCCGACATGAATGAATCTTTTGGGGTCCGAGGAAATCACTTTCTACACCATCATCTCCAGGCACTCAACAGCACCTGAGGTTTTTATTACAATATGAATTTTTTCTTCTTTCCACATTGGACTCCTGAGTGGGGGCAATTATTTGTATATCCTTGCCGAGGTGGGGGAGTGGGGGAAGAAACAGGTTTCACCCAGAAAAAAAGTGAGTAATATTTTCCAGGAGCTGATTTTACTCCTAGGAAAGAAAAGAAGAAAGAAACACAGAATAGACGGAGGGAACTCTAAACCCGGGCTCCAAAGCCAGCAGGATCCTCAGAGGGCGACCGAGCCCGAATCCGGGCTGTGAAGGGAGAGCTGCTAGGTCGACGCGTCACTCTGCTCTCTGCCTTCTGCGTTGCATTCAGCCTCTTAGCAACTAATTGCGAGTGTCATTAAGGTCGTGTCCCGTTTCAGTGAGATCCCCGCGAAACATATTTTATGATTCAAACTTTGTACATGGAAAGTTTAATATTTTCCTGCTGTTTTTAACATTGCTGAATTTTTTACTGTATGATTACATTTAATAAATGTATCAGAACAAATTAGAAACAGGCTTTCTTCCTCCTTTCTAAACAAATTGCGGGCAAATTTTGTTAATGTGAGGAAGAAGAAATAGATAAAATCAATCTTATCTTATTTGTTAGGGGAGGGCCAATTAAAAATATAGAGAGTAACCCACTGACCAGGAGGGAGTGGGTCTTACAGTTGTATTAGCTTTATACCTGTACACCTGCCCCATCCCCAGCAGCAGAGAACCCGGATACATGGGGAGCTAGGTGGAGATTCACTGCAACACCTCCTACAACAGCCGAGATCTGGGCTGGGTCTTCTCATCCAGAGTTCAGGGTCCAGCAGAAATGATGGATCCTGTTGCTTTCATGTCACCGTGTTGCCGTTGTCCTGCACTCTAGGATTTATGACCTGGGAAGAGTGGGTGGGAGGGAATTCCTTCATGCATCTTATCACCAAATGCACACCAAGGCTCCCTACGTCTCAGGCACTAAGCTGTCCCACAGCGAACCACAGACATGGCCCCGTCCTCATGAGAGAGACAAGCATTGGTCAGGTAGACAAAAAAAAAAATGGGTAATTAAAACTCTGTGGCAAGTTCCAGAAAGGAAAAGATTGGGGTTTCTCTGAGAAAAACTAGCAAGAGAGACATCCTCCAACCTGGATGCCACAGAAAGTTTTCAGAAGGCTTGTTTAATTTGGAACCTTAGAGGAGCATTCAGCCAAGCTAGGAACGGGGCTGAGGCAGCCGCATATGCAGACACCCGAGGCATGAAGGGGCACAGAGAAAGGCTGGCCTGGAGGTGGCGGGGGAAGGAGAGTGGCCCAAAGAGAAGGCTGGGGGCAGACAGGGGTCAAATCACTTGCAGCTTCAGGGGTCATCCTGGGGATTCATTTTTTGTTAGTTTAGGTGCAATGTAAAGTTAAAAATAGGATGGACATATTTGAAACTTGGACTGAGGGGGGGAGGGGGGGCCAGGGCAACACATGTAACCTAAACATCTGTACCCCCATATTATGCTGAAATAAAATAAATAAATAAATAAATAAATTCTAAGCTTTGGAGTAAGATGACTTGTGCTTTTAAAAGATGACTCTAGCTGCTGAACAGAGCACAGACCACAAGTGATGGGAGAGAGGGGCGAGGGGACTAGCCGGCGTGGTGGCGGTGGGGGTGTGGGTGGAGGGCTTGGCGAGGGACTGGGTATGCGTGAGAAAGAGGGAGGCGGCCTGTGACAAGCAAGTGGACGGGGTGGCATTGACCGTGTGGAGAGCCCTGAAGCAGAAGTCTGTTTGTGGGGAAAGATCCAATGTTGACATCTGTAAATGTCAGATACGAGAATCGGGGAGGCATCTCAGTGGGCCAGTCAAAAGGAAAAGTTAGATACAGGGATCTGGAGATGTGAGACGATGTCTGTGATGGAAATAGACTAGAGCATTCTCACCACAGAGGTAGTTTTTACAACCTCGGGAAGGGGCAGAGCCCCAGAGGAGCACAGATACAGAGAGGAGAGGACCAGGGTCATGTGCTGGACGGTGCAAACCTGGAGAGATGAGGTGGAGGAAAACAGGCAGAGGAGAACACGAAGGCAAGCGGCGAGCAAGCTGAGAGCTGATGTCCTGAAAGCAGAGAGCAGGTGCGTCCAGGCGGGAACATCTGCAGCAATGAACGCTGCTGAACGCTCAGGCAGGTGAGGGCCAGGGAGGGTCCTGTGCACTGAGTCACTGGGATCCCGCAGTGACTTGACAAGAACAGCTCAGGTGGTGTGGAGGAGGGGAGGCCAGGTTTGCTTGGGACATCAGGCTCTGGCAATACAGCAAATTAGATATTCTTTTAAAAAAACTCTCCAGTAAAAATCACTGAAAATATGCTTAAGTATCTTTTAAAAATCATTTTGAATGCATAGTGAAGCAAACAGAGAAAAATACTCTGACACCGAACACAATGAGAGACACGGCTTCAAAGAGGTTAACAGGTGTTGAGGCCCAGGAACAAATCATCTGAAGACACCTACATAAACCTGGTCCTCTGAAAAATGATGTCTACTGTGGGTGAAATAAGCAAACACCATTCCCCGCCAAGAAGGCAATGTTTACTAGTCTCAGCTCCGGCTGGGCGGAGGGGGAAAAATATCTCTCTTTAGAATTTCCGACTGTGCCACTGCCTTCATGTGGCTCTGGGGCCAGAGTCCACACTTCCTGGGAGGTCCTTGAATCTCCAAGGAGGGGAGTCAATTTAAAGCGGCCCTGAGTTGTGATCTCCAGGTACTTTCAGAGCAAACATAGGCCCTCTCTGGCCTGAAAGAACTACCCAAATAAAATTTCAAAGATCATGAGCTCAAAAAATCAAATGAAATGAAATAAAATAAAATAAAATAAAAATCACAAATACAAGGGGAAATAAAGGACAATCAGAAGAGATAACAACAGGCTCAAAACTGCACAGGCAGCAGATACTGACATTAGCATAACACGCCCAGAAGGAGATAAATAAAGAACATGGATAAGCAATATTCAAAATGACAATGAGCTAAAACTTTCTGGAATTGTTGAGTGACACCAATCCACATATTCAGCAAGCTCAACCAAACCCAGAGGAAAAACAAAACTAAATTCATACTTATACACATTGTGGTGAAACCACAGATCACCAAACAAATAAAATATCTTAAAAGAAGCAGAGAGAAAAAAATAGATTGCTATAAAAAATTACAATTAGACAGCTGATTCCTCAGCAATAACAAGGGAATCCGGAGTCACAGTAAAAACGTTAAGTGCTGAGAAAAAATCACAGGCAACTATGAATTCTGTACCTAACAGTACTTAACCTTTCCATATTGAGCATGAAATAAAGACATATTCAGACCAATAAAAATCACAGATCCACACTAAATGGTATTCAGAAGAAAGTACTCCAGGAATAAGGAAAACAACTGAAAAGATTCAAGAAGGACTCGTGAGCAAAGAAATTGGTAAAAGTTGGTAAGTCTGAAGAAATGCTGGCTCTATATGACAATAAACACGATGGCTGATTTGTGGGGTTGAAAACACAGCACTGAAGTAGCGGACGATAGTTGAGAGGTGGGAGCTGGTGGACAGTTAAGGCAACGTGTGCTCTTGTGTTTTTGGGAGAAAAGAAAGGCGATACCTAACTTTAGACTTTGTAAGTGAAATGTGCATGTTAAAATTGCCAAGGTGGCCACAAAAGGAGCATAAATAGAGTGAAAATTAAAAGAGGGACAAATGGAAAGGGGAAAAAAACACCAGAAATTTGAAAGTTATTAAGTCCAATCAGAGATAAGACATAAAAAATAAAGCATAAGATGGAAGACATAAATTCAAATATATTGGTGATGATCATAAATATTTAGACTAAACAAATAAAAATGAGGTTGTTGAAGTAAATTGAATTTAAGAACAAACAAATGTTGTTGATAAGAAAAATAAGTTGAAAGTATAAGGATATAACAGGTAAATACCAACCAAGTGGGAGCTTTTGTCCTTATATTAATATTGGACAAAATACATTTTAAGGTATTACTAGAGACAAAAAGAGTCATCACGTAAGGATCAAAGATTCAATTCATTAGGGAAATATAACAAGTCTAAACTCGTAGACTTCTAATAACACAACTTCAAAATAATAAGACTGAAGTTGGCGGAATTACAAGGAGACACTGACAAATCTATCATTAACAGTGGAAGATTTTAGCACACAGCTCTCAGTAATTGATAGATCAGACAGACCAAAACCCCAGTAAGAAGAGGGGATATTTGAATAAAACCATTGATAAGCTTGATCTGTTGGTCACTTTTGAAACCCCGCATCCAATTACAAAAGACACACTTTGAAGCACACATGGAAACTAACCATGCTCTCAGCCACAGAGTGGGCCATAATAGATTTCAAAAAATCTATATCGTGCTGGCCATTTTCTCTGCCTGTGTTAGAATTGAGTGGAAAAAGCAATATAACAATAATTATTATTATTATAAAAACATTAACAGTAACTAAAAAGTCAGCATTGTGCAGTAGTTAGCCAAACCACCTGGGTTTGAGGCTTGGCTCTGCCCCCTGAGGAGCTGTGTGATCTTGGGCAGATTGCTTACGCCCTTGGTGTCCCATTTTCCACATACATAATATCGGGGTCAGAACTGTCCTACTTTGCAGCGTTGTTGTGAGAATTTATGTTAATCAATGTAAACTGTGAAGACTGGAGCCTGACACGTAGTAAGAATTCAACAGATGTTGACTATTATTATTATTACTTTAAAATATTAAACATTAGGAAACTTAAAAACATGCTAAACTAATTCATGGGTCCAATAAGTGATCATGAAAATTAAAATAAACTTAGAATCAATAAACTAAAAATCTTATATATCAAATCATGGTTGATACAGTCAAAGCAGTATTAAAAAAAAAAGTTACAGCTTTAAATGTTTATAATATAGAAAGAGAAACGGAGAAAATAGCGACATTCAAATTAAGATACTATAGGAATGAGCAGGAGAATAAACCCAAAGAAAGTAGAAGGAAACAAACACTAAAGAGAAAAATCAATGAAATAGAAAAACCTGGTACAGTGCAAAGGCTCAACAGAGTCAAAAGTTTATTATTTGGGGAAAAAAACACACAAAACAAAAATAGATCAAGAGATAAGGAGGGAGGGGAAAACAAACAATATCAGAGATGGCAAAGGGGCTATATTATCTCTACACATACAGCATGGATTAAAAAGACAAAAAGGTATCATGAACTTCAGCTGACAAATTTTAAAACTATGGAGAAATGAACAGATTACTAGAAAAATACAAATTATCAAAATAGACACAAGAAGGAATAGAAAATCTGAATAGCTTATAACCACTAAGAAACAGAATCAATAATTTTAAGTGTTCTCAGAAAGAAACCACAAGTACTGTATAGTCTTACTGTTATTTGTACCAAATAGTCAAGGAACAGGTAATTCAGTTCTGTACAAACTCTTTCAGAGAACAGAAAAAGAAGGAACACCCCCACGTCATTTAGTGAGGGTGGTACAACTCAGATATCCAAACTAGATGCAGGTGGTCCTAGAAAACAGTAACACAGGCCATCCTCACTCATGATCACAGATGGGAAAATATTAAACAAACATCAGCAAACAAAATCAGCAATGTGTTAAACACACACACACACACCGTGACTAAATTGTATATACCCCCAAACTCAAGATTTGTTAATATTAGAAAATTTGTTAATGTAAATTCACAACATTAACAGATTAAAGGGAAGAAAAGGTACAACTATCTCAATAAAATAAAAGCAGATAAATAATTCCATAAAATTCAAATATATTCAAATTTTAAAACCAACCCAAAAAGACGAACACACGCACACACAAGCCTCTTTATAACTAAGGGTAAAACAGAGTTTCCTTAACATGATAAAGAATGTCTTCAAAATACCCACACCAAATAATATCCTTAACGGTGAAACAGTGAACACATTCACTTTAAAGTCAAGAATAAAATACAGGTGCCTGTTATCAACCACTTCTTTGAACCACTACACTGGAAGTTCTTACCATTTCAATAATACAGACAAAGAAATCAATGTAAATAATTGTAAAGGAAGAAACAAAGCTATCATTTTTCACAGACGATATGACTGTCTTCATAGGAAACCCAAAAAAGAACTATTATCCAGATTATTAGCATTAATATGAAAATTTAACAGGGTTGTAGGATATAAGACCAACATACAAAATTAAACTCCATTTCTATACACCAGCTACAAAATGTTATTCAGAAAATATTTTAAAAGCTATCTTATATGTTATCGTAGGTATCTGCTCAGCTACTGTTCTCTGGGAGCTATCTCAGCACCCACAGAGATGCGGCACCCGCAGGCGTGTTCACAATGCATGCGCCCACTCCCTAACCAAAAATGACTGAGTTGGGAAGGCCTCCAACTCAAATCGAGCTGGGAATTCAGCATTGGATCCGCGAGACACCACCTCAGAGTGTAGCCAGAAAGGAGACACTATCAGTTCCATAGCCAAGGGGCAGTCACAAATGCAGAGACGAGCAAGAGGAATGGGTGGAAACCAAGAGACGCAAAGGCTGAGACCACAGGTCACAAGAGACAGAGAGATCTCCAGCAGAGACGCCTGAACTCCAGACCCCTGCCCAGTTCGAGACCTCAATTCCAGAACATTCTCTCTCTCTCCCTTCTTGGATGGATTCTCCTTTCTTGTTTGAGCAGGTTTATAATGGGCCTTTCTTACTTGCATCCAAGAGAATCTTCACCAAGCTGATTACAAATTCAGAAGTCCACTTGTGAGGCTTCATCCCCCTCCTCCTCCTTGTTTTCCTTCTGTGATGTGGGGCGAATCTTTCTGGAGAGCTATGAACTGTCTCAAGGGAGGGTAAAATGAGAACGATAAACAATATACAGTAGATTCAGAATTTGGCAAATTGGCCCAGGATTGACGCCAGATCTCTCCATTACTGTCTCACAGGTCTGGATGCTGTCTACTCTGTACGAAATTTATAATGGCCTTGTTTATGCCCTTAAGAAGTTTGGACTGAGACTTCCAAAGGAATTTTGCCAATAAAATAGATTATCCTTGGGTCATTCTGGCAATCTCTCTTTTCTTTATCAGGTCAGTTTTACTGCCTGCTACTCTCTCCCACTAATTTGCCTGACAAGATAGGACCTGCTAACATAAGACACTCACAAAAATGACATACGGACTTTCTCACTGGGGAGCGATTTTTTGCCAGGGACCACAGATTAACAGCGGAAGACACAGGTTTGTATAAAAGCCATAGATTAAGTTAAATGAGGGTTAAGTGTAGAACATTCATTAAGACAGAACCCAGAGAGCCAGAGAACAACGTTATCACCCCCAACAGTGCCAAAAAAAAAAAAAAAAAAAACAAGGGCAAGGGCAAGGTCCCGAATTAGGGACAAATAGCCTTGGATTTGGAAGGCCTGAATTAGAACCTTTGCCTCTGCCTTTTACTAGCTCTGGATAAATTACATCTCACCTCTGGTCTTAACTCTTCCATCCATGGGAAAACCGTAAAGATAATAATTCCTACTCACAGGACCGTTGGCAGGACTTAAGGTGGCAACACAGATACAGGCCTCTAGCACTTTAGCTAGCAGGGGCTCTGAGAATTGTCAGGGAGTCAGAAATGAAAACTTCTTTCAGAAAATAAGAGCTGATTCCTCTAATCTTAGTGCAAAGTTCTTTCAGAGTTGAATGATTTATAATCACAAGGTCATTGTTATTGTGCTGTCTTTGTAAATCCCTCTAGCCAAACAGGCTATTGTGAGCATGATGCTCAGACAGTGTTAGAACAGCAGAGATGAGGAGAAGCCTAGGTTTTAATCCAGAGCCCAGAATGTTGGGATTCTTCTTGAAGGCCCTCAACCCTTCTAGAAAAAGGGATCTCTGACTGATGAAATGGAAAGGGAGGGAGTTGGAGAGAAGCCAGGTGGGGCCCTAGAAAAATCAGGATAGAGCTAAGCAAAGAGTCTGGCTGATGAAGTTGCCATAGCAACCACTGAGAAGGCCTTTCTACTTAAGGGGGCTATGTCAACATTTGGGCCCCAGACAGATCCTTCTCAGGAGATTTTCCAGAACCTGCCTTGGACCTTGAACTCCTTCCGCCTGCCACCAGTTGCTTGGCGTCATGCTGAAGCCCCACTCACCCCTGTCCTGCTCGCATATGTAACCCCAGCCAGCTGGACTCACAGCTACACATGATGCAGGCACCAGCCAGCGTTGTTCTTGGCTGTTTCTCCTTAAGATATTGCATGAGGAGCAAAGTGGCCTCTGCCATATCAGATCTGAGTCAGGCGGATCTACTGGACTGTTCCGAAAGATACGTGTCCAGGGCACATATTGCAGTGAGAAGCTCACACTGAAACAAATACCCCCTATTTTATCCCAGGAAACAGTCTGCAGCATCCAGCAGGGACAGGTGGCCTTCAAGTGACTTTCCTGGAGCACTCTGTTCTGGATGAGCTTTGAGTCCCCCTCGGGGCTAGGCAGAAGCCCGCCACGCTCTGGGATTTCTGAGTCTGGTTTATGTAACAGATCTTCTTCGGTGCCCAGCAGGTGCTTCTGAGCGCTCTCAGCACATTCAGAGTCCCTCTGCCCCTCCTCTGCAGCCACGCGTGTGAGTGTCAACAACAGGGGCGGAGGCGGCCAGGCCACCTCAGGAGTGGGGCAAGGGCTTGCACTGCAGCGCATGGGCTTTGTGACATCTCTCTGGGATTCCCAGAGATCTGTTTTGTTTATTTCACGCCTTGGCTCTGTTCCGAGGGTTGGCTGATGCCAGATAAATGTGGTAGTGCTGAGTCTCCCCAAGGAATCAGTCCTGGGACTAAGTCCACCGAATAAGCAGGGGCTCTGCATCCCACCACGTTTTTAAAAAAAATTTACAAACACTTGCAATTGTTGCGGTGTTCTCTTATGCAATCATTGAATGTAATCACTCAGTCATCACCCAGCTGGATCACATCACCAAGCAGCAAACAGCAGCTCCCTGTCTCACGTGAAAGGAACTGATAACCTTATCATCGTGCCGGGTCTGGTCGCAGAGCTTTCCTGAGACCTCAGCCTGCTCCAATTTTGTCCAGATATTTCTTTCCTCTGCTTTGGCAAGTTCTGCTCTTCTTGGTGGGTTTCTGGAACACACTGAGGAGTAATGGAGCATCCAGGAGCAGAGAGGAGAAGGCCCCAGAAGGCACAGCCCTGGCCAGGGGCCTCCAACACTTAAGGGACAAGAGACACTGCAGACGGCCCAAGGCCAGCAGCTGGGCTCCAGCGCCAGCTCTACCCCAGTGGAGGGCAGCGGGAACCACACGGTGTGTTGTGGCCCCAGGCCTGCTTCCGTAGACTCTGATACTTTGGGGTCAGCATTGGTGGAGGACCTGACTCACTTTCACGGTTCAAAGGTGCACCTTGTGGAGCCCCCAACCAGGCAGCTCCTACATGTGTCTAATGGGTCATGGTGGGGTAGGGGAGAAGGGAGGCAGAGAGTTGGGATCCTTCAGTGTGATCTGTTATCACATCCAGCAAAGAGGAGGGAAGGAATGTAAAAAAGTAAAGGTCTGAGAAAGGGCAAAGCATTTAAAGATTTTTTTTTTTAAAATCCCACTCTTTTTGGGAATTAAAACCTGCATACCTACCAGAAGCCAGTAACCAAAGGGGTGGGAAAATGTTTTTTCTGTTTGTTTTCTAGCATCTTAAACCACAGGCAATGGCTCTACAGAATTGTCTAGACAAAGGTCTCAAGGTTGTCTTCAGAAGGTCGATGGACACCACCAACTATAGTTGACCAATAGCCCAAAGCCATGACATGCGACACTGGCCACAAAAACCTGAACCCAACCACCACCACCCGCCTTTAAACTGCCTGTATTTCTGCTTAAAGACAAGATGGAGGTCTTTTGAGACGATAGTCTGCTGTCCTCTTCATTTGCTGGCAAATTAATAAACTTATCTTTCTTTTTCCTCAAACCACTTGTCCACGTTCTTCATTCTCACTGATTTAGTCTTGGGGACAGGTACCACAGTTTTGGTAACAGAAGAATCAAGTATTTATTGAGTGCCTATCATGTTCTAGGCCTTAGGAGACAAGGAAACTGAGGCTCCCAGTGGTGAAGTCCAAGGTCACAGAGTCCTGACCATAAGACCCACCCACACCAAACCCAGGGGCACCCATTCCATGACAAGCCATCTCCCCATCTCTCAGAATGCCCCCTCTCCCCATGAGGCAGAAACATGAAATCCAGGGCTGTTTCTCCTATTCTTCTCTCGGGGGAGTTTAAGAAATTCAATCTAGGTTTGCTTGAATACGGGAAACAAGGCAATGCGAAAGAACAGCTAACTATCAACAGTCTTAAGAACTTTCTGGCCCTGTCAATCCTTAAAGCAAGGAGGTGAAAAACAAAGAGAAGCATCACAGGCCTGCATCATGTGGCTAATCAGAGCCAGCAGAGCTCGGCTCTCAGCGGCCAACTGAGAACCGCGAAGGCATCATTTCCACGTGGGCAGGTGAAGGGTTTTCATCACGTCCAAATGAGGCCAGTTCAGTTCTCCACTTACACACTGAGATTAGAAGCCAAAATGCAGAACATGTGTAAGCACGAAGCACTGGCCACTGGGAATGTCACACGGCTGCAAGCCAAAGCCAGGCTGGGCCTCGCCAACTCCTGTTCCAGTCTGTCCCTGACTCACCAACAAGATCTGGGGTGAGTAATCCAACCAAATCCTACCTCATGTCCCTCAGCTGTACAACAGGAGGAAACAGCAGGAAATCATTGGAGGATCTAATAGGATGAGGAAGGGTGTGATCCTGCCCAGTGACTTCCACCACTCTAGAAAGGTCCAGTTTAACTAACGCTAACCACCAAGCAGCTCAGCAGGACACGTCTATGGACACCTGAAAACGGAGACTCAGGAAGTGAGGGACCTGCCCAAGTTCACATAGTTGCAAAGTCACAGATTAGACTCAAACTGTGCTCATCTCATTAAGGAGAATTCAGCTATTTTCTGGAGCAGAGAGGGCAGAAGCCCACACAACCCAATTTGCAAAAGGCAGAGTGGTTTGGAACACGGGCTCTGAAGACAGACTCTCTGGGTTGGAAGCCTGGCTCTGCCACTTCTTAGTGCTTGCCCTTGGGCAAGTTATTCAATCTGTCTAGCCTCAGTTCCCTTTCTGTGTAAAGTAGGGCTAATAATAGTATTGACTTAATTTGAGAATTAGCTAAGTTACTCTATGTAAAGCACGTATAAAGGTGCCTGTGCATATAGGAAGTGCTTAATGACTATTAACAAAAACAAATAAAAAGCAAAGAGCCCCTGCAGCCCCAGGCCAGGGCATGCTTGGGTCCTGGTCCCTATTGTGTCTGACCTGGGATATAGCTAGCTGCCTTTTCTTCAGCACGAAGAATCAGTAGGAAGGGCAAGTCTACGGTATCAGAAGCATGAAGGCCCATGAAGTTTAGCACCTCATCTTTGGGAGGATTGGACTTCCTAACTTGAAGAGGAACAATGGGGTCTCTTTCACCCAGGGACTTCTTCCACACAAGGAAGCCAAGCCACTCCTCCTGGGGGAAGCTTCCCTGGGCATCCATGTGATTTCCCACTCTCCTCCTCTGGATGTAGCTTCACCACAGCAGCATGTGCTCTGAGGCCAGACAAGTCAGGCTTTGGATCCCCTGGCAATCTGCGGGAGCTCAGGTCTGTCCAACTGCCCAGAGACTCAGTTTCCCCATCTGTAAATTGAGAATAACCAAAGTCGCCACCTTATAGGGTTGTTATTTGGTGTGTAAATTTAGGATTGTTATAGCCTCTTGATGAATTGGCCCCTTTGTCATTATGAAATGATGTTATTTGTCCTGGGAAATATTCTTTGTTCTGGAATTTACTTTGTCCAAATAGTCACTTCAGCTTTCTTTTGACTAGTGTAAGCATGGTGTCTGTTTTTCCATCCCTTTACTTTTAACCTATTTATGTCTTTATATTTGAAGTGTGTTTCTTCTAAGCATGTAGTTGGGTCTTGCTTTTTCATCCTTTCTGATAATCTCTGCCTTTTAATTGGGATATTTACATTTAAAGTGTTTATTAATATGGGCAGGTTTAAACCCATCATCTTGCTATTTATTTCCTATTTGAACAATCTTTTCATTATTACAAATTTCCTCTTTTCTTTATCTGAACTTAATATTGTTATAATTTCATTTCATTAGCTGTAAGTCTTTGTTGTATTATTTTATTTTATTTATTTACGTATTTTTGCAGTAGCAACAGCAGCCTCAAAGAACATGGAGTACGTCTTTTTAGAGGCAGCCTTAGGGTTTATAGTATAAGCCTTTAACTTATTACCACCTACTTCCAAGTGATATCACACGATTTCACATAGTGCACTTCCTTCTCTCTCCTCCCGGCCTTTATGCTGTGGTTGTCATGCATTTTACTGTTACAAAGGTTATAAACCTCACGCTACAGTGCTGTTACTTTTGTTTAAAGAGTTGATTATCTTTTAAAGAGATTTAAATACTAAGAAAAAAAATCACATACTTATCCATACAGTTACTATTCTTTGATGCTTTTCATTCCTTTGTATAAATCCATATTCTATCTGATATCATTTTCCTTCTGCCTGAAGAATTTTCTTTAATATTTTTACAGTAAAGATCTATTGGTGATGAATTCTTTCACCTTTTGCAAGTCTGAAAAATGTCTTTACTATACCTTTGTTTCTGAAACATAATTTTGTTGGATATAGAATTTTAGATTTATTTTTTTTTTCCTTTCGGTACTTTAAAGATGTTGTTCCACTGTCTTCTTACTTACCTTTTTCTAAAGAGAAATATGCTGTCATCCTTATCTTTGTTCTTTTATATACAGCATTCCTATTTTTTCTCAGGCTGTGAGTCTTAAGGTATTCCAGACTGGCTGGAAAAGGCACTGTGTGAACACTGGACACTAATCCCTATAATCCTTTTGGGTGATTCTTTCCTCATCCTTGAGTCGTTTCCTCACACACATGCACTAATCAGTACTTGGCTGACTACTCAAGGGGGACCTGCTGCAGATCTCCGAGTTCTCTCTCTGCCCAGTTCTCTCCTGTCTGCTATTCTATCCTGTGAATTCTGCATGCTTTGATCTCCTTGGACTCTCAGCTCCATGTCTTCAACTCAAGGAGTTTGCTGAGCTCTGCCTCGGTTCCCCCTCCTCAGACATGGCCTGTAAACTCTCTCGAGGCAGTAAACTGGGGAAATTGTAAGGCTCATTTGGTTTATTTCCTCTCTTTCAAAGATTACTATCCTTCATTGCCTTATGTCCAGAGACTTACCTGTTCAGTGCATATATGTCGTGCATTTTTGGTTCTTTCATTCAGGAGGGTATCTGCTGCCAGTTCCTCAGCATCTTGGTCAGAAGTCCCCAAATGTTCATTTGGCTGAAATCTCGGGGCCTACCAATTCCATGCAGTGCACAGTGCCTCCCACATATTACCTAGCCTTTGGGGAACATGTACTTAGTATATGTTCCACACATAAAGTGAACCTACCAATGCTTAACAATCATTCTTAATCAGCAGTCAGCAAGGCTATGAAGTGCTTGTATGAACATGAATTATGAAAATTTCAACCTGCCTCATTTTATAATCATATTTTGGAAAAATTTTTCTTCTTTCTATAAAATCTCTGTTATCTCAGATTTTGTGCACAAAAAGTGATAGACTATGCTGCAAAGGTAGAGATCATTAGAAAAATTAGAGCTCAGAAACAAAGAAGTTAAATAACTAAAATATGATTTAATTCCAAAGTTTCCTTTCTGTTTGTACTCTGCATTTACCTACTTCACTGCTAAGAATGTTTTTTTTATTATTATTATTTCAGCATATTACGGGGGTACAAATGTTTAGGTTACATATATTGTCCTTGCCTCACCCAAGTCAGAGCTTCAAGCATGTCCATCCCCCAGCTAAGAATGTTCTTCAAGCAACAAAATATTACTCTTGCAACATGAGGCCCATCGCCCAAAGAAAACAAGAATTGCCAAGGCTTCTGTAGAAATTGCCAAGCTAAGACTTTCTCGTGATTTTCTAATACAGGGTGATAATGTTATTAAAATCAACCAAGTGTTATGGAAACATCAATTTGTGATGCTAAAGAATCTCAGAATCAAAGGTTTCCACTGAGCAGTTCAAGAGCAACAGTGTTGAGATCACGAACTCCCCCCACTCCCGGCCCAAGTGAGAAGCTGCTGTGCACATTCATTCCTCCTCCCCATGTCCAAGGTAAGCAAGCAGGTAGAAAGAACTGATCACTTTTTGTAAGGGCCATTGCTTAGGAGACATTTAAAAACCTTTATTTCTGTCCCATTTTCAAATATAAAATCTTAAGTCCCAAAAAACCAAATTAGTAACATTCCAGTGAAAACTAAATTATCAGAGATTCTGGTCTCAGCAGAAGCCACCCTACAGCCTGGGCCAGAAAATATATTCCCCTGAAACTCCAGCTTCTTTTATCAACACAGACACATTCCGTTGACCAGCAGCTCTTGACTATATATAGCAAGACGCTTTCTGTTTGATCAGTGAGTCTGTGCTGTTTTGCACACAGTAGAATATGATACCCTAGGAGGTCATGAAATCAATCTAATGCACCGCAACTAGCTTTTCTTAAAATTACATAAAGTAAAATGAAAATACAAGAGCACATCACAACAGTGAGGCCAGTACTGTTTCATGAAATTTCTTTTTTCAATTTTATATGTGTATGTTTGTAAATACTGGGTTGTAATGAAAAGTGTACCTTTTACTTTGGGTCATGATCAAAAGGATTTGAAAGCCACTGGTCTAGAAACTATTAAGCATTCTGTGTTCAACTGCTGGTGGGAGTGGACATTGGTATAACCTCTGTTAACAATGCCAATTATCATTTAAATTCTTGATTCCCCCCAAAACAATCACAGATATACAAAAAAAAAAGATAGGAACTAAAGTACTAGAATGTTTTCCATAATGTCATTTATAATAATGGAAGAAATTGACATAATTTGAAGGACTGGTTGAATAAATTATGATACACCTACATGATAAATGGTACCAAGCCATTAAAACTACTTCAAAGTAAAGTTGTAGGAAAGAGTTGAAGGCGTATCCATGTCATCTCTTAGATGAAAAAAAGAGGTGATAAAATTTTAAAGACACCCACCCACAATGCATAGAAAGAATGTAATGCAGATACTAACAATCATCTCCAAGAAGTATAATTATGGAATATAATTACTTTCTTCTTTATGCTTTTCTGTATTTTCAAAAATTCCTATAATGGATATGCATTACTTTTATAATTGATAAAAATAATACAATAAATGCTTTATTCAGCAAAGAAGCAGATAATGCTCTTTATTCAGCAAAGACACAGATAATGCTCACTGTAAGCAACAGCAACAGACATTAAAGTTAGCAGTTGAGAAAAACAGGCTTGCACAGGGCTGTGTGTTTAGAGTAGAGGCAAAAACATTTAGAGGCCAGGTGCACTCATATCTGGATGAACTGTGCAATGATTTCCCATCCTCCCCTCTTCTCAAGTCCCCATGTCCTAAACCAGACACATTGACATCAAACTTTGTCCCCAACAAATGGGCTGTCAAGATGGGCCTGTGCAGGTTTTAGAGCTAACGACCACCATCCCTTTGAATATGAACAGCCTGTAGGCAACGCCAGTGTTTTTCTCCCCCAGAAAGTAACAATAAAGTCTGTGTTTTAAAAAAAATGTTCAGGGTAAAAATATACTAATAATAAAGCAAGAAAAGACCAAAGGGGTCAAGTTTTGTGGATTAACTTCAACTTCCAAGGGTAAGAAAGAAAAACAGATATATATATTCATTAATTCATTCATTCAATCTTTCTGTTCATCAGTCCATCTGTTCATCAGTTTGTTCATCAATCTGTCAGTCTGTTTGTCCATCAGTCTATCCATCAGTCCGTCAGTTGGTCATCATTCAGTCCATAGCTACCTGCTGACTACCCCCACGACAATCAGACTTAGGCTGTCATGATCAAGGACTCGGTCCCTGTCCTCACTGCCCTCCCCGTCCAGTCTCAGTTTACTCACCTGTAAAATGGCAATAAATGAGAATAGCTGGCCTTGCCAAGTGCTTACTACATGCCAGGCACTGTGCCGAGAGCTTAGTCTGTGTACTCGACCAGCTGTCCACATAGGTCAAGCCTGAAGGCACCTTGGAGTGCCTGCCGCAGGCAGCCATGCAGACAAGGCCGTCCCTTCTCCCCGGGCTGGTTCCGGCTTTCTCTCTTCACTCTCCTTCTCCTCTGCACCTCCACTGGGACCCAGCCCATGCCCATCCTGGTGTCCCTCAATGTGCCACACACTCCCCCACCCTCATCCTGTGTTCAGATGTCTCCTGCCTGCAGGGCCTCCAACCCCCATCCAGAAGGCTCTTGCTCGTCCTCTGAGTCACTAAAATGGCCCTGCTTGGGGACCCTCCATATTCTCGCCAAGCCCTCCAAGCCCCTGCTTCTGCGCAAGGCCTGCCACGTCCTGCCAGGCTCTGTGGCCACCTGTCCACTTTGTACAATGGCAAGCAAAAGAGACCACGTGGTATTTTCTTCTCCAAATCCCCAGACTAGGCACACGATAGACATCAACTCCTACTTCCTGAGTCCATGTGTGAGACATTTTACACTCATCACCTCATATAATTTAACCCTCACAACCTCAGCAAAGGAAGGCTCGTTATCCCCACTTCATGTTTGGGAAAGCTGAGGCTAGAGAGGGGAATAACTTGCCTAGGTCACACGTAAAAAGGTTGCTGGCTTCAAAGACAGTACACGTGTGTGGAAATACATTCTTCAGAAGCAAGATCTACTTAGCCCTACAGACCACAAAAGAGGTGGTCTTCGGTAACCTCCCAGCACCCCCAAACTCAGGTCCACACTTCACCCCAGAGAGCTCCTGCTTGAAGAAGATGCGGTGAGTGGATTCTGAACTTAAAACACTTAAAAAATGCTCATCTTTTTTTTCAACAAATATCTATGTCTCTACCAATAACCCCTGGGATAGGTCCCGGGTGGACGTGGGGGTGGAAGGAGAAAGGAAGGAACAGAAATGGAAATCAGGGCTGTGGTCCTGTGGTCTGGTAAGAAACATACATTTGGTCTTCGTCCCTGGTTCCTGTTCCAGAGCACCGAATGCAATACAGCAGTTACACATCTGGTCTCTGCCCCCAGTTCCTGACACAGAGCTCCTGAATCCCTTGGCATTTCCTGGATGATGGGAGTATCTTTTGTCCTGCTGAGACTACTCATAGTGGGCGCCTGGGCAGCTTCAGGGCAGGGAATGGTCACCAGAAAGACCAAGCCATGATAAGAAGCTTGGAACTTTTATCCCCACCCCATCCTCTGGGAAGGGAGAGGGGCTAGAGATAGAGTTACTAATGCATCGCACCTGTGTCATGACGCCTCCATAAAAATCCCTGTTCCATGTGGATCCCACACAACATCCCCACAGGAACGAAGCACACACATCACCCCCACCGCCATCATGGACACATCTTTACTCAGCCCCTTAAGAGGACGATCACACTGCCTTTCACACGGGTGGACACACTGTTCCTGTGGGAGAGACCCGCAGGACCTGACTGCAGTTCTGCCTCCCTTGAAGGCCCGGCCGCTCCTCGCCCCTCCATGGGGTCCCCCAGCTGTGGCGCACAGAGCAGGGTGCTGGCTTTCCAGAAACCCATCCTTGCCCTTTCACTTTCCACAGCTGCCCTTGACATGTTCTCGCCCCCTTCTCCACTCAGCTGAAACTCCTCATCCTCCCCTTCAGTTTGGAGCTGCTGTTTCGGGGCAAATATTCAACCACTTTCAGCACAAAATTCAGACCAGAGGCCCAACAGGGGCACCCTTCTTCCCTTCTCCTCCTTGAGGTGTGGCCTGGACAAAACGGTGCAGATGATACCTGCAGTGCTGCCACGCCAGCATGTCACCAGTCCACCACCCATTGCTCCATGTGTCCTGCCCTCGGAGACCCCACTTGGGTCCCCCTTCTCATGGTCCCCACAAAGTTGCAGAGACCCCTGAATCCTGCAGGCACCTCTGCTCTCAGAGCTGTGTGGACCCAGGGTACAGATCCCAGCTGTCCTAGAGTCCCCGTCAACTCCCCTCAACTCACAGTGGGATCTCTCACACCTTGTGTCCCTCACTGCACAACCCATCCCCTGGCCCAGGGCTGGGGACATAGCAGGCAATCTTTAAATGCTCTGTCTTCTGCCTCCTTCCCGGGGGTGGGACACCCCTTTGGGTCATTTCCTGTGTTCTCCCCAAGGGATGAAAACAATGGAGCAGAGCTTTGATCATTAGGACCCACAGTGGCCCTTTCCCATGCGGTCAGCCACCACCACCACCAAGCTTAGTGACATTTACTACAGGCCAAACATTTACGAACATGGTCTATATCAGTCCTTGCAGCACAATATGAGGAGGACACACATTGACTACAAGGCTAACAAGTAAGGGACCCAGAGTCACAGGGCGGTCCAGAGTTCCATCTGACTCCAAAGCCTGTGCTCCATCCGCCGTAGGGTGCTCCCCCAGGGCCTGCTGCAGCTTGGGGACCCACTGGACCTGCTGGCCTTGGGGCTCACCATGCCTCCAGTGCACTCGCGGCAGTCCTGCAGGCAGCTGATGTTCTCCCAGGTGCTGTAGGCCTTCAGCCCTGCCACCAGGGCCTGCAGTGAGCGGCTGTTGACCAGCTCCTTCTCCTGGAAGATGTCCTCGTCCAGGAGGGCCCCAGCATACCTGCGAGAAGCAGCAGAGATGTGTGAGGAACGCAACGGTGCATATGTGTGGAGGAGCATGCTGAGGAATGGCAGAGGCACGTGGGCGTCTGAGGTGGATGGCAAGGCTGGAAGCTGCTCCTCCCAAGGTCACTGCCAAAGGCTTCATGGGCCCTTCAAATCCGTCACCCAGCACCAACACCATATCCGCAACTGAGTCTCCACTGCACCGTCCTCCCATTGGAAAACCCGTCCTTGGCTTTCTGTCCATGTTTACTTTTCTGCCAATCCATCTGTAGGCCCCGTCACTCCTGTGGGCATCTGTCCAGGCACCCCTGGACCCAGCACAAGGGGACACTATGTTTAAGTCTCTCCCTATTTTGGTCTACACAGATAGGATCATATTCCAAATTATTTTCTTTTATCCACACACACAAAAATTTCATATGTCTTTTATATTTGTAATTGTTTAATCCCACTTCCACTGGAAATTCTGGAAATGAATTGTGTGGTAGGTAGAATAATGGCCCCTAAAGATGTCCATGTCCTAATCCCTGGAACCTGTGAATAGGTTTCCTCACAGGGCCAAGGGACTTTGCAGATGTGATTAAATTAGAGGTCTTGAGATGAGGAGATGATTCTGGATTATACAGGTGACTCAGAGTAATCATAAGGGTCCTTAGAGCAAGAGGGGGCAAGAAGAGGACATGTGACAATGGGAGCAGTCAGGGGATACAGCAGGGGAAAGGGTCAGCTGGCCATGTGAAGATAGAAGGAGCCACAAGACAAGTGGGAAGACCAGCTCCAGCAGCTAGAAAAGGCAAGGAAATGGGTCCTCCCTAGAGCCTCCAGGAGGAAGACATCCTTGCTGACACCTTGATTTTAGACCAGTGAAGTGCATTTTGGATCCTGGCTTCCAGAATGGTAAGAAAATAAATTTGTGCTATTTTAAGCCACCAAGTTGGTGGCAATTTGTTACAGCAGCAAAAGGAAACTAATATAGATTGTGGCCAACTTCTTCCTTCAAAATGATGTCACTGTTCTCCTACATTTTTCAGCCACCTGTGGGTATGACCCCTGTGTAGTGTGTAGTGGTATTGGTTGGTCTCCCTCCACAGGTACTCCTCCCCCTCAATTCTGAGTTTCATTTTCACCATATTTCAAAACCCCATAGTTGAATGGGTCAGCTCGCCCTCTGCCTCCCTTCTTTTGAACACCTTCCATTCATCTTATTTTTAAAGTCTTTTTTAAAATGAGTTATTGTCTGGATCAACTACCGGGAATAAAAGCTTTACTGAACTCTTTTTTCTCTATGTTTAAACTCCAGAACACAAAAGAAGCCCTAGGACCAGGCACCAAAGTCAAGGGTGGTCAACATACTGAGCCCCTTGTAAGTGCCTCAAACTCACTGGAAGAATTCGGAGAAGTACCTTGAAGTTTGGTCTCATGGGAGGCTGGAGATAACAGTGGTAGTGGTTAGAGGTGCTGATTCATAGGTTGTTCTCCATTGACTGAGTGCCACCTACTGATATGATACGATTTGCTAATGGTTTGTTCATAAGGGACATTGGTCTAATAATGTTTTTGTCTGGTTTTTGGTGTCAGGGTAATACTCATAAAATGGGTTGGAAAGTTTTCTCTTCTTTATTTTCCAAAAGGGTTTGTGTAAAATTGCTATGTTTTCTTTTCTTAGATATTTAATGGATTTCACTAGTAATGGCAGATAGGGATATTCATATTTTCAATTTCTTTTGAGTCATTTGTGGTAATATGTATCTTTCAAAAAATTTGTCTATTTCATGTATGTTGTCTAATGTATTGGCATTACATTTTATTTTATTTATTTATTTTTTTTTTGAGACAGAGTCTCACTCTGTTGCCTGGGCTAGAGTGCCATGGCATCAGCCTAGCTCACAGCAACCTCAAACTCCTAAGCTCCATTGATCCTCCTGCCTCAGCCTCCCGAGTAGCTGGGACTACAGGTATGCGCCACCATGCCCGGCTAATTTTTTCTACATATTTTTAGTTGTTTGGCTAATTTCTTTCTATTTTTTAGTAGAGATGGGGTCTCGCTCTCGCTCAGGCTGGTCTCGAACTCCTGAGCTCAAATGATCTGCCTGCTTCGGCCTCCCAGAGTGCTAGGATTACAGGCTTGAGCCACCACACCCGGCAGGCATTACATTTTTATTATATCAATAACAATATTTAATTTTATCTTTTCAATGTCTATAAGATCTGTACAGATATCCTCTCTTTCATTACAAATATTGGTAATTTGTAGCTCTTTCTCTTGATCGATTAGCTAAAGGTCTATTGATTTTAATTACCTGTTGAAGGAGAAAAATGGTTCTTGGCTTATTTTTTCTGTATTGTTTAGCCATTTCTAATTTCATTGATTTCTTCTCTTCTATTTTGGGCTCAATTTCTTCCTCTTTTTCTAGTTTCTTTTTTTTTTTTTTTTGAGACAGACTCTCACTCTGTTGCCTGGCTAGAGTGAGTGCCATGGCGTCAGCCTAGCTCACAGCAACCTCAAACTCCTGGATTCAAACGATCCTCCTACCTCAGCTTCCTGAGTAGCTGGGACTACAGGCATGTACCACCATGCCCAGCTAATTTTTTTCTATTTTTAGTAGAGATGGGGTATCACTCTTGCTTAGGCTGATCTCAAACTCCTGAGCTGAAATGATCCACCCACCTCGGCCTCCCAGAGTGCTAGGATTACAGGCGTGAGCCACCACACCCGGCCTTTTTTCTAGTTTCTTAAAATAGAAATTCATACTATGGGCTTTCGGCCTTTCTTCTTTTCTAATGTAAGCATTTAAAGGTATACATTTTCCTATGAGCACTGTTTTAGCAAACTTTGATATGTTGTATTTCATTTTAATTTAGTCAAAAATATTTTCTAATTTCTCTTGTGATTTCTTTTTGAATCTATGACTTATGTATGTTGTTTAGTTTCCTAATATTGGAGGATTACTCCAGATATTTTTCTGTTATTAATTTTTAAATTTCATTCCATTCTAATCAGAAAATATACTTTGTATGATTTAAATCCTTTTAAATTTATTACTACATTGTCTTGATAAATATTCTACGTGCACTTGAAAAGAACGTGTAATCTGCTGTTGTTGGGTAGGGTGTTATATAAATGTCATTTAAGTCAAGTTCATTAGTAGTTTTGTTCATATCTTTTATGTCATTACTGATTTCCTGGTTATTATCAATTACTCGAACAAAAAAATTGACACCTGCCACTATCCTTTTGGATCTGTTAATTTCTCCTTTTAGCATTGTCCATTTTCTTCATGTATTTTGGAGCTATTCTGTTAGTCTGTACACATTCAAGATTGTCATGTCTTCTTGAGGAGTAGACTGCTTTATCATCACAAAGTGTTCTTCTTTATTTCTGGTAATATGCCTTTTCCTGAAGTCTATTTTATCTGATATTAATATGTCCACTCCAGTTTTCTTACGGTTAGTATTTGCAGGTATAATATTTTTGATTATTTTTCTTTTAATCCATTTGTCTTTATATTTTAAATGGATTTCTGGTATAAAGTGTCTAGTTGAATCTTGATTTTTTTTTAATTCTGTCTGACAACCTCCAAATTTAATAGGACTATTTAAACCATTTACACCTAATGTAATTATCAGCAAACTCGATTGAATTTAAAACTATAATATTATTCTGCAATTTTTTTTCCTATTTATTCCATATGTTCTTTGTTCCCCCTTCCCTCTGCTCCTGTCTTCCTTTGATTAACTGAATAACTTTCAGTATTCCACTGCTAGCTTTTTAACTATGCCACCACTATTATTTTTTAGTGATTGTTCTAGGGTTTAAAATATGCATCTTTGACTTATCACATTCTTTCCTCAAATAGTGTTATACCACTTCACACATAATATAAGAACCTTACAACAATACAATATATCTCCATTCCACTCTACCAACCATTGTGCTACTGTGGAGATTTTATACATGAAGATATATATAATACATAAGTACATAATATGCATAGATGTAAATGTAGACATATATTTTCTACATATGTTATAAACTTCATTGCTACTTTTCCTTTAAACACTATCTTTTTTCCTAATTAACATTATTGGGGAATGATTTATTTACAACAGACTATATCCATTCAAAGTGCACCATCTGAAGAGTTTTGACAACTATATACACCCATGAGAATAATGCCACAGTCAAGCTATAGAATATTTCCAAGACCCCCCAAAAACACCTCATGCCTCTTTGCAGTCCATCCCCATCTCAAGGCAACCACCGACCTGCTCTCTGGCTCTATAAATTAGTTGCATTTTTATGTAAATAGGATTAAATAGGATTACACAGTATGCATTGTGTCTTCCTTCTTTCAATTTGCACATTGTTTCGAGATTCACTCATTTCACAGCACATATTAGTGGTTGTTCCTTATTATTGCTGACTAGTACTCCACTCTATGCAATGCACATATCACATTCATCTATGCATTTACTTGATGAACATTTTGGTTGTTTCCAGTTTGGGACTTTTACAAACAAAATTGTTATGAAAAATTTTTTTTTTATTTCAGCATATTATGGGGGTACAGATGTTTAGGTTACGTATGTTGCCCTTGCCCTTGCCCCCCCCCAAGTCTGAGTTTCAAATATGTCCATCCTTTGGGTGGTGTGCATTGCACTCTTTGTGTATGCGTATACCTGTCCCCTCCTCCCTCCTCCCTCCTACCCCCTCCTCCCTGCCCAACATCCAATAGATGTTATTCTTATATGTGCACTTATGTGTTGATCAGTTAATACCAAATGATCGTGAGTATATGTGGTGCTTGTCTTTTCATTCTTTGGATACCTCACTTAGTAGAATGCGTTCCAGCTCTATCCAGGAGTATATGAGAGGTGCTATATCACCATTGTTTCTTAAAGCTGAATAGTACTCCATGGTATACATATACCACATTTTATTAATCCACTCATGTATTGATGGACACTTGAGTTCTTGATAACACTATCAAGATCCTAAAGATATTTTGAATTCCCAAAAGCACCAACAAAAGGGACCCACCTTCTCCAAATATGGTCTAAAATCCCTTTTGTGCTTTCTTAGTCTGGCCACTGTCATGGGATGATGTAAGA
>CAUYSK010015413.1:0-29066 GCA_963575035.1 Avahi laniger | reverse complement strand
CAGAACCTTTGAATTGAGCTCTAAAATCCCAAATGAGACATACAAGAGCCTGAGTCTTTGGGAAATGTTCTGCCACTCCCAGGGGCTACCTGAGCCTTGTTACCATTTAAGATGTGGTGAGAAGAGCAGCAGGAATCAGCGTGCCTGAGGCAGTATACTTCAGGAATTAACTTTATCTGTAGCTAGGAGAGAGCTTCAGGGGGCGGGCTCTGTCCTGGGGGGCTGTGGGAGGGGTGTTGGTTGAGACTGTCACAAGGCCCAGCCTGAGAAACGTCTTCTCTCTTTTCTTTCCTCCTCTGATGGCAGGTTTTCACCTGCCTGAGGGGCAGATAACCCCCAGACTGGGGGAAGGGCACTTCCTGGGGCTACCTGGTGTCTCAGCTCAGGAAGTGGTGACCCTTATTATTCCATCTCTTCAAGTGCAGCGTTGACTAGCTGGTAGGAAGTACACACTTCAGGGCTGCTAGAGAGGCCCTGCCTAAGACCCCTGAGGGACCCAGACTGGAAAGCAGCCTGACCTGCTATTCCACCCAAGCGGATGTGGGATCCGTCCCTTTGGTACGCAAAGTCGGTGGTCAGAACGTAGTCAAGGGTCATCTACCATCCCTACAGGGTCACAGTCCAGAGAACAGCTTCCCTTGTTCCTCCACTCTACCAAGGGTGGGGAACTAATTCTTTGGGAGGAGGCGCTGATTACCAAGTCACTGCGAAACTGAGGCTACAGGACCCCGCAGGGAAAACAGCCTCCTTCACTGTCTACTTGGCCCTTCCCGTAGTGGAGTCTGTCCGTTTGGCCGGCAGCTCTAGGTAACAAGTCTCAGCAAAGAGGTGACTACATGTCTCAGCTTGAAGAACGGCATCCTTTGTCACTCAACACTCTTAGGGGTGCGTGCTGTCTCTTCGGTGCAAAATAGCCCCACTGTGGAGATTCAACAGTAGGGGTCCTGGGGTCGTGGGTTTCAGATATACACTCACACACATACACACTCGTAGAAAGAGGATAAAAAGGAGGAAGAAGGGAAAGAGAAGGAAAGAAGAGAAATGTGTATATATATATACACAAAAAAATAAATAAAGAGTAAGAATTAAGAGAAATATGTATGTAGAAACAAAGGAAAAAGAAAAGGAAAAACAGGACAAAGAGAAGAAAGGAAAAGAGGGAAGAAAAAAGAAAAAGAGGAAAAAGAAAAAAAACACCAAAAGCGACCCCTTTACTCCGCCTGGGGGCAGAGGCAGGTCCTTTGGCGCTATGCGTGTGGAGGGGTCGAGTCACCTGGCGGAGGGTCTGGTTATGTCGTCTGGGATCAAAGCTCTACACAAAACATAAAAAAAAGAAAAAAGCGGCTCCTTTACTCTGCCTAGTGGCAGAGGCCGGCCCTTTAGTACAGTGTCTTGGGGCGGAGGTCGAGTCGCCTGGCAGAAGGGAACTTATATGTCCCTGATCACCATTCTACAAACTGTCTCTCCGGTGACTGAATGGAACAGGGCCACCGGAGACTGCCTGGAAACTGGGCGGAAGTGTTGCTCTTTCCCCCTTTTCCTCCCTAACGGAGGCGGGGCTTGATTCTGCAGTTGGGACAGAGTGTCCGCAGATTCGGGAGCAAAAAGAAAAAAAAAGGCGGCTGCGCACGCTACTCTCCTCGTGGGGCTCGACCAGCTCTGCCACAGTGGCAGCAGCTATGACTCAGGCTGGTGCCCAAGCAACAAGTCCCCGCGGTTGCAGGCTTTGGGTTCCCCGAATTGTGGCTGCCCACCCTCTGCTAGTCGGCACTGAAGCCGACTGCACCGGAAAGGTGTCCGCGTCCAGAGCTGGCGGCATTGCCACCTCCCAGAGCCACCCGCGGAGCGCCCTGTCCTCCGTGGGGGGACTCTGTGCTGTGGCCCTCCCAGCACCCACCGAACTTTCAGTGATTTCCACGGGAAGAGCCTCTTTTATGGAGTTCCCCTCCCGCGATCTAGTCCTGGCGGTCTCCTGTGGCGAGAAGCTGCCTCCAAACTCTCCCCTGTGGGTTCCGCGGCCTCCGATCCACAGATCGCCCGCTCCGAACAGCCCCTCCCCTCCGCTGCTGCCCCGGCGTCGCGCTCCGGCGCGTTCACAATGGACCCGCTCCTGTCTCGGCTCCCCACCGCCTGCCAGTCTGTGCTACCGCTTCGCTCCGACTTCTGGCACTTCCCTGCCTGCGCGGGAGTGGGGCTTGGTAAAGGAAGAGTCGCCTTCCTGTGAGTCAGATCTCTCTGCCCGGGCCAGCCCGCTGCCGGGCACGGCTGACCCGCGCTGAACTTCCCTCTGTCCCACACTCTCCGGTATTCGCGGGTGTTTTTCCAGTTCTCCTTACTTTATCTGCGGCGCTGCTTGTCCCTCGCTGCTTCTTTGCAGTTTCGCAAAGCCGATCCTGTGGGAGAGCGCCTCACTCGCGTGTGGGTGTCCGTGTTCTTCACCTCCCACTCTGGGAGCCGAGAGCCAGGAGGTCTCCCCTAATCCGCCATTTTCCAGCCTCTTGATCTTATTTTTAAGCATGATGAATCAATTTATGCTTGGCCATGTATTTTTATATTAAACATACTTATGAGACCAGAACATTTATAAATTTGATAATATTGGCTAAAACTTGGACTTACCTTGGTCTCAATTTATCTTACAGTTGAAATTTCTAGACTCTGCTATATTTGTCAAAAAATAACTCATAAAATGATATTTTAGAAATACATATCTCTCAGAATGATAAAGGAATTTTAATTTTTAATAATAATATAAATAAGATGAAGATATAAATTGAGCCAGCTTCTCTTGGACTCTAAAATGACTCCTAAGTTCTAAGTTATTTCACTAGGAAAGCTGCCTCAGTGGAAAAGCATTTAATAAAGAACCAGCAGCCTTTCAAGGCTCTTAGGGAAGCAAAATAGCACGAAATAAACTTAGGATAGTCAGAAAATCTAGCTTGTGAAAAAATACATATTGACTGTTTTTGATGAATCTTATTTTTGATAATTATCTTATAGATGGTAAATTAGTTTATTTCATTTGAACATAAACATATTTTAATATTTTCTATGTGATTAATTTATTCATTGATTTAACAAATATTTCCTGAGCGTCTGGGAGAAGCATTGCTCTAGGAGCTGGGAGAGAATAAATAAAATAAAACAGACAAAAATGCCTATCTTCATAGTGCTTATTTTCTGTTACAGAAATGAACAAGAAACAAAATAAGTCAAATAAATGCATGTTGTTGGTAAAAAAAGTGCTGTGGGAAAAGCAAAGCAAGGAGGGATGATGGGGAACGTTGGAGTGGTCACGATTTAAGGAGGATGGTCAGGAAGGCCTCACTGAAAAGGTGACATTTGTACAATGGCCTGAAAATGAGAGAGCCAGACTTGTGGCTGCCTGGAAGAAGAGAAATCCGGATGAGGGAACAGCGATTGCAATGGCCCTGGAGCAAGGGCGTGCTCCCTAGGACGTCGGTGTGAACTCAGTGAAGAGAACAGGGGGAGATGACTGGGAAGGAGGTCAGGTGAGGATCTGTGCGCACGATCCGCAGGGCCCTTTAGGCCATCGCAAAAACTTTGACCCGTGGTCTGAGTAAGAAAGGAAGACACTGAGTAAGAGGGATCCTGAATAAAAAATTAAAATGTATTGGCTTATATTTTTAAACAATCATTCTGACTGTTTCATTTAAAAGAGAATACAGGAAGGAAAGGCAGAAGCACTGAAACCAGTAAGGAGGCTCTGAGAATATAATACAGGAGAGGGTGATAATGGAATGGATCGGAGCCATTGCCCAGGGTGTAAGAAAGGTGACGATGTATTTTAAAGGCATAGCCAAGAGAATTATCACTCTTATTGGATCAGACCATGGAAGGAACCAGGGAGGGAAGGAAGGAAGGAAGGAAGGAAGGAAGGAAGGAAGGAAGGAAGGAAGGAAGGAAGAGAGGAAGGAAGGGAGGAAGGAAGGAAGGAAGGAAGGAAGGAAGGAAGGAAGGAAGGAAGGAAGGGAGGGAGGGAAGGAGGGACGGAGGAAGAGAGGAAGGAGACAGAAATGATAAGACGATTTTTAACCTGAGCAACTGAAAGGGTAGAGAAGACTGAAGAGAAAGGAAGTTTCTGGATGCAGGTTGGTGAGTTCCCAAGGGCAGTGGAGAGTCACGAATCTGGTTTTGGACATGTTAAGTTTCCGATTGCGGATGGACAACCAAGTGGAGATGTAGAATGGGCAGACTGGATCAGAAATTGTGTACATGTGAGAGTTTTCAATCAATCGGTTGATTGACAGATAGACAGAAAGATAGAAATGCAGACAGACACAGACAAACAGTATTTAAGGCCTTGACACCGGATGAGATCACCAAGGCAGGGAGTTTAGGTAGAGGATAAAACAGGAGCGAGGACAGAGCTCTAGGAGACTACAGTTAGAAGTTAAAATAAGGAACCAATAAAGGAGACCAAGATAGAGTTGCAACACATGTATATTATAGATCATCTAAACAAGAACATTTTGTCCTGCCCAACCCCAAGGGACTGAAGTATCTTCACAATGTTGCCATGAGAGGGAAAGACACACGGGGTAGAACTTGGCACATTCATGGTCACACTCCATGAAAATCACGAATCTGTAAGCTCTAGTCATCTTAGTGATCAAACACTTATAGCTCACTTCAGTAAAAGGTATCAGGTTGCACTGGGGATCAATGACTCACATGTATGATCTGGAGATAGAACTAGCTCAATCACTAAAAGCATTCAAATTCATTCAACTAACTATGACTGAAAGCCGGCTATGTGAATCACTGTCCCAGGTGCTGAACTCAGAATGCTCACTAAATTCAGAGCCCAATGCTCATGCTAAAAATGCAAAAGCATCCACAGGTATACATTATAACCATATAGCACCCTTTACAATAATGGCAAAATGTGTTTGATCACTTAGCACATGTCAGACACTATTGGATTGCATTTATCAAGGATGACTGCAATATCTTCCATCCCTTAAGCCTTGCTGCAATGTGACCTTGTCCATTCTTAGGTGGAGTCTTATTTTTCTTTCCTTGGGATATAGGCTAGACTGAGTGACCCATTTGTAACTAAAAGAACATGGGAAAAGTGACTTTCTGTGACATCTGAGGCTAGGTCAGAAAAGTCACACATCTTCTACCTGGTCTCTTGGAACACTTGCTTTCCAAATACCCCCTCTCAGGACACCCCCTTTCTCAAGGAACCCAGTCGCTGCACTGCAAGAAGCACAAGCCCTGTGGAGAGAACACACAGCAGCTACAGTGGACAAGCACAGGGAGCTCGTTCTTCAGGTCATTACCAACTAGGTGCATAAGTAAAGAACTCTCTATATGATTCAACCACCAGCATTTGATGCATCCCCAGCTATTTGAGCCTTTTGAGGTGAGGTCCCAGACATTTCCAATTCCTAAACCACAGAATGTATTAGCTTAAGAAAACAGTTTCCATTTTATCCCACTAAATTTTAGAGATGGTTCAATAGATTACTGGATAAATTATATTAGTTTTATCACATAATCTCAATTAATCTTCAAAAGGAACCTATTAGCCAGGTATTATTCGCTGCATTTTACAATGGAACTCAATCTGAAGAATGGTTAACGCAGCTAATAAATAGTAGAACCACAATTCAAACAGAGTTGCAGAACCAGAAATTGTAAAACAGCATTATGTGCATTCTACAGGCAAGAAACTCTGCTAGGCACTGAGTAGATAGGAAATGAATATATGAAATAACCCATGTCTTTAAGATTTCTGTAAACAAAATAAGGAGTCAAGACACGTATAAACAAAAAATTCTCTCATCTCAAAATATTTATTTCAACAACATGCAAATGGTGCATTCATTCGTTAATCAAACATTTGACATGGGGCCACAGGGTGCCTAACATTGTGCTGATCAGAAAACCAGCCAATGGTACCATCAGAGAGAACAAAAAGTAGTGTAAAGAAAGAGAGGACACTTTCACAAATCACGCATTTGTAATCTATTCTGGGGTGAAGTATCTAAAATACTTTGCTAATAAAAGAAAAAAACATAGTATGGTTGAAGTTTTGTGGAAATGATTCACCAAAGTGATACGTGACTCATGCACAGAAAAAGAGATTCAAAAAGATCACATAGGCATGGAAAAAAATAACTCAAATAGGTATATGTGTCCCTGGGCGGGAGAGGATAGAGGAGAGACACAGGGAGAAGAGAGCATGCATAGGATTGTTTCTGAGAAGAATAAATTGAAAAAGGATGTGAAATGTGTGGCACTCGCAGTTGTCCGTGTTGAGGGCAAGAGTTCGCACACACAGATTTAAGACTCTGCCATATATTTTGTAAACTTTATCAACAAAATCTACATCAGAGATTCTGAAAAATAAAAAAGATTTTTTCCATAGTGCTGTGGAAAACAAGGATGTCCTTTTAAGAGATGGAACGTATTTATATCTCTTCTAGATTTTCTATATTAAACAGCTCATATTTTCTTTTTTTTTTTAAGTAAGTCTGAGAAAACATCAAAAAATCTAAGAAAACAGCAGAGTTGGAACACCAGTGCCCTGATTCTACGCTACCTCTCAGTTTTCCCAGTGAACATCTTGGGAAGCCTTTTGTGTTTGGTCAGAGTGAATTATCATCACCTGTCTTTAATCCCAGCTCACTAAAGATCTTAACTAGTGGAGTTGGAGAAGTGTGTGCATGTGTGAGTGTGTGTGTGTTTCCTTAGTTTGTTGGTATGTAGCAAAAATGAGGTGTTGGTCGATTCCCTTTTCCAGCTTTACAGTAGAAATTAAAATGGTGTCTTTGTTATAATGTTGAAAATATTATTCCAATTTTATACAATACAAATTTATTTATGTTAAACATTTTTTCTTCAAAGAAACTAAACTACTCACATAAGTGTTCATTAATCCACATAGCTCCAAGATACTGTATCTTTATTTAGCTGAACATTTGGTTCTTGAAAAATAAGTCTTGTTGGCTCAGATTTTAGCTCTGTAGCATTATTTGAAAATAAGCAGAAGGTTTGTAAACAGGGGGCTTAAAAAAGTAAAAAATTCAAACTCCCAGCTGATGAGGCAGTGCCAACAAGCATAAGGAAAGATCAATGTTGAATCTGGTTTGACTTGATTCAGTTTATAGATGCAGTGGACGAGGAGGTGAAAGAGTTTCGAGTCCAAGTTCACGTGCAAAATGGTTACGGTTATGCTTAGCTATCCAATCTTCGTGTCTATTAAAATTTGTCTCTTCCACCTCATGCCCCCCAAAATAGGAAGAATAGTAACCATTTAATGATAATATTCATATTAGTAAGATTAGTAAATTAGTAATGAATTCATAATCACTGTTATTGATTAAATGTGATTGACAACATTAGCCAGAAAAGGCTGACTTTAGTATCATAATTTACAGTACATTCTCTGTTCTGTGTGGGTTTTTTTCCCATAGTGCTCTCAGAGAATGAAATGCCTGACATTCATTCATAAGCATTTCTTAGACTCCCAGTATGTGCCAGGCTCTCAGAGTCAAAACCAAGTAAGATACAGTTCCTTTCTCAAAGACCTACGATTAAATAAAATATGGTAGGCAGGAAAATAAATGTGTGCACTGAAAAGGTTTAGGTGCTAATATAAACCTGTATGAGGAAAAAATGGGGCGCAAACAGTAAAGCGAGTAATAGGTTTTAACCAGGAAGGTATCAGGAAGGGCTTCACAACAGAAGGGATTCTTGAGTGGAACCCAAAAGGAGTCTGAGACAAGGAGCAGTTCCAGAAAAGGGGTGGAGACACAAACAACCCAGCCTGCTTCCTTCGAAGATAATGCTCCATTGCGTTTACGTGTGTGCATGTGTGTGCATACGAGTGTGCATGTTATACATGACATACAGATAACATCATATGTGATACATGCATTATATATGTGAAATGTATTCATGCACTACATCAATACATACAATAAATGAAAGTGTGCATAGACATACATGTATGAATATATGTGTCTAGGCACATACATGTATTTCGCGTTCTTTAGAGCAACGCAGTCATTTTCCCAGCCTGTGGAACGCTCCCCAGGACACACCCGTTCTGCTCTCCAGGTCCGACTTGATCCACAGTTTCGTTTTTCAAAAGACTTACTCAGAGTACTTCCACATTTGACAGAAAAAATAGTACCAGAAAATATTTGAAATTTACAAATCTTAAACGTGTTTTAGCTCATTTACATATGAGTCTAAAAATATTTTTCAAAGAACGATACCCTATCATCCTTTTGTCATAGGATAGGTAAATGGAGGAACTTTAAATCCTCTGGTGCCACCTTGTGGTTTCCTTCCATATGGCATCCTGCTGATAAATTTATCACTTTTTCACTTTGTTGTAGAAAACTTTTAAAACATCATACTCCAGCATCTGTTCAACAACTATTTCTTAAGCATTATATTGGGACCAGAAATATTTTTAGTCACTAGGTTCACCAAAACATAATAAATGGACATTTTTAAGGGGTATAATTGCTAGTATGTGTTTTGAAGGAGGGGCTGGAACAGAGACACTAACGTAAGCATAACACATTGTTATGGTACCCTTCAGAGAAGTGGGAACAATGTATTTTTACCATGGTTTGTGTCAGACCAAACAAAAGTCTCCTTTTGGCAGCCAGCTGAATGATTTCACCTGTTTGAGAAAGCTATAGAGGTATAACCTGGGAAAAAAGGATATATGATAAAATTATTTTTCTTAATTTTTTTGTGAATGTCCTGGAGTCCCACACCACCAATGGCTTAGCACTGTTGTGAGGGCGTGTAGTGGCACTCACACCTTCGAAATTCTGTGGCACACAAGAGTGGACCACCAGACTGCATATCCCAGTTCCCATAAAGCTCTTGAGAGCAGCTCCCTCTTTCCATAAGAGGCCAAAAAATAGACTCTTTAGAGACAGGCTGTTTTGGCTCATAGTGTGTTTTTATTAAATGATTTCACTGTGGAGGAAAACAGTTGCCTACGACTTGGGATGATTCATAATGCATGAATGGGAAGAGGCCCCTTAGAAAGTCACTCAGCAACTACGCAGGTCTGACCAGGGTACTTGGTGAGCAACCGTGTGAACCGGACGACGCAACTTTGTCAAATAACCTCTGACTCTATCCAAGTTAAGGCAATCATGAAGAAAAATCCAATTTTTTACTTTGCTTTGGTTCTTTGGGATCATCTGACATTGATTCAATTTAATTTTGTTACAGCAAAAATATATTAAAGAATTATAGTTCACAAGAAATTACAACAAAAAACAAGAAGGAAAGCATTTCTTGGGGACTCTTACCACTATCTTGAGGATGTTAAAAATGATATTGACTACCTCTTCATGCATTTGTCAGATTAAAGATCTAAATAAGTAGTTTGTTATTTTGAGATCTGTAGAACAATCTTTTTCAATGTTTAATCAAATTGTGTAATTTACATTTTAGAAGAAGAAAGAGCATACTGGTATCATTTAATAAGTAATAATGTCAAAATCAGAACTCAACCGGAATTCCCTTTTCCACTTCCCCTCTACATTTTTCTCTCTGGCCCATGGTTTTGAAAACTACTGCAAACCTGCTCTGCTCCTCAAGAAGGGATATATCATGTTTCGTTGCCAATTGAGGAACCCTGTGTCCTCTTCAGCTGTCCTGGTTGATGGCAGCTGCTATACCCTTAGCACCGCTTAGACGCTTAGACGAGTGGTTCTCAATGGCGCCCATTTTGAAGTCTGGGAAAAACCAGTTGTTCACTGTGAATCAACGTCCCACACTTTGAAGCATATTTAGCATTCTTGGGCCTTAGACATCAAATACCAGCCACACTCCCCAACCTTTATTACAAAACAAAACACTTTTGTACATTTCCAGATGACCCAGCATATAGGTGAGTATTAAAATAGATACAAGAAAAATACTTATTCATGTATTCAACGTGAGTTTAAGCACCTAACAAATAAGCAAGTAACAAATAAGAGCATTTACCATCTAATTGGAGACAAATGAAACATAAAATCACAATTTACCTTATGTCACTGTGATAATGCACACAAAATGTTAATAAAAAACAACAGGTAGAAATGAGTGAGGAAATTGGAGAAGGCTATAAAGAGGAATGAAAAATGACCCAGCTTTGAAGGAAATAGCAGAGCAGCCCAGGAGGAAGAACATTGCAGTCAGTGGGAACAGAATGTGCAAAATCTCGGTTGTGTGGAAGAGAATGAGGAATAGTCAGTACAGTCCCAAGCGACTGACACAATCGGTTTTGAGGAAGTAGGACTGAAGGGAGGACTTTAGCGGCAGGAAGGGGAAAGCGAGGGAGGGAGAAGGGTGGCGGAGACGGGTTTGGGGTCACCTGTGGGATCCGAACAAGCTGCTGCCGCTCCGACTTCCCAGTCGTCCTGTGGATTTCGGCTACTCTCACACGCGAGTGATGTCGACCCCTCTTGTCGTGCCCGACCCTCGTCCTCACGTTCACACCGCATTTCCCAACTCGCTTTCAGCAGTTCCGCCCCATCCTCAGGGCCTGCGGCCAACTCCTCGTCTTTTCTTCCAAACCAAGCATCGCTTCCTGCGTCACTGTTCCAATCTCAAAGTCACTCTGACTATTTTCTTGCTTTCAGATTTTCTTGCCGACATAGAAATCAAATCAGTTACTATCCTTTATTCTGATTTCCCTGAGCGATATCTCTTTCACGAGCTTTTCCTCGCAGATTCCAGCTGCTGCAATCCAGGAGCCTGGTCCCTGCCCGGCCCCGCAGCCCTGCGCCCTGCTCGCGTCCACCGTCCTGCACGTGCCGCTGCGCAAACCGGCGTGTGCCTGTGCTTGCTTTGGTCTTGCGCTCAAAAACAGGCTTCAGTGACGGCAAAAAGAAAAATCTGCTCATCCTGGCATTCAGGACTCCCAGCCTGGCCCTAAGCTAACTCCTTAATTCTGTTAGTGACCGTCTTTAACTTGCAACGTATGTGCCTGGTGACATGGCTCCGATTCTGGCCGAGAATCGAGTGCTTTCTATGCCCTGCCATTGAGAGAAGTGCTTTGTGTGAATTTTCTCATTCAGCCTTTACGAAACCTTATCAAGGAGCCCTTTTATTTCCCATTCTGCAAATGAAAAATACAGAGACTTAGAGATAAATCTGGCCACATTTTCATAAGTAGTAGGTGATAGAGCCAGAATTTGAAATCTGTTTATTTCTGATACTTAATGCCATACTATACTTCCAATTCTCTCTCTGTCTCTGTCTCTCTCTTACCCTCTCTCTCTCCCCATTTACCTCTCTCTAATCTCTGAAACCAATATTATTATATCACTTAAAATGCCTCCACTTTTCTTCCATCAAAATCTCGGCCCGTATGTCAAATCCTGCTCAGCGCCTATTTCTCCATGAGCTTTTCCCCACCAGCTTCAGCCAAAGTCACCTCTCCCTCCCGCCAAGCCAGTGGTTTCCAACTTTGGCTGCGCAGCGGAATCACCTGTGGAGACTTGATATAATTGGTCTGGGAGCCACCTGGGCATTGAGAGTTCTGAATCTCTCAAGGTGATTCCAATGTACAGCCAAGGTTGAAAACACCGCTCTAAGACCTTAAGTAATTCTTTTGAACTCTACAGCTCTTTCGGCAATGAGCATCACAGACTGACATGATTTAGGGATGGATTTGGAGATCAGTTATTTAATCTGTAAATGAGAATGCTGAATATGATTAGTGACTTTAAAATTTTTTTGGCAAAATACTTCATCTGAAATCTTTTGGAGACACATAAAACATGAAAAAAAGAAAATTGAAATTTATTTTTGGAAATGAAGGAAATATCAAATCCCACTATTTTGCCTCCTTTCCCCATAACATCCCTGGGGTCACCCAGGAAACTATGTAAAACTCTGGGGCATGTAAGATGAAAACTCAAATATACTGAGTAATATAAGTCCATTCTGTCTGTAAGACTCTGTGGTATCACGGGTAAATCCAAGATGAACTATCTATATGTTAGCTGTGCTACGGGATTATTTCTCTCCTAAAAAGGTATTATTTAGCTCATAGAGTTTCTATTTCTTGGGGAATTATATTCAACTTAACATAGTATTTTTGAATGGCCTAGAAATGACTGATACTAATATTTCAAACTCACAACCAAGTCTGAGGACAAACACTGCTACACCCCTTTTGCCAGGGAGGAAATCAAGGATTGAAGGGTTAAGTGACTCACGTCAAGCTGTGGTGTAACTCGCTTGCGCACTCCCAACTCCTCATCCACTGTATTCTATTTCCTGTAAGTATTTTATGAGCCAATCCTTTACCTGCCACCATGGCTTGAACACATCTGCACTAGTGAGGCGCACGGCGCTGTCTCTGAGCTACGTGGAACCAAAGTTCATCCAGAATTGATCACAGTAGACAGTTCACAGCACACTGCCGAAGATCAGCAGGGGAAATGCACAGTAGAGTTTTGCATTTAAGTAAGGTAAAGTATACTGCAGACATTTTTTTAAGTGACAAATATAAAATAAAATTCTTGGTAACAAAAAGGAGGTGGCATAGTAACCTTGGATTTCATCTGTCAAGTAAAGATTAACTAAGAAATAAATCCATGAAGAAGACTTGCTATTTCAAAACATATCAAATGTTAACAAAAGAAAGGAAATAAACATACATTCTGACATGGGTTTCTCCGTATTCTGAGAAAACGTGGCTAACCACAACTCATTTTTATTCCCATTTTAGTTCTCTTCTCTTTTCCCTGCAGGTCATTTTCCTTACTACATGAGGACCAGTTCAGAGGTCTGCCATACTAAACTGCCGCCAGAAAGCAGGGGAATGGAAGATTCCAGATCATGAGGGAGCATAAGTGACTAAGCCGTCGGGGACGTGCAGTCACTAAATCAAGGCTCTAACACACACAGGAGCACACAGGGCCACCTGCACGGACCGAATCCTTTCAGTTTAGTGTATCTTATTATCTGTGCCAACAATCTTTAAAATTTGAAAGGCACATAATAATGCCCTGGAAATTACAGAGTCAGTTTTTTAACAGTCAAATAAAAAGAAACCAATAGCGACAGAACCGAATAATTTGTCTTATTTGACGCATTTACTCCAATAGCAAACTTCGAGTTCTTCAGTGAGAGACACGGAGGCTCTCAATTCTTAAATCTCTGTAAGAAAAGAAGTGTGAGGATCAGGAAGTCAGCAGAGCAGATTTAAATTCATACATATTGTAGAATACTTCTTCAGATTTAATATTTAGCTAATAATTTTCCCTTAATTATGTGTTTAGAAAACACTACTGTCATTCCATTTTAAACAGGAACTTGATAAAGCTTAACTGATACCAAGTTTAATTGAGAAAAGCTATTAGGCTGGCTGGCATTTAAATAATTGGGGAAAAATACACGTAAGAATGAGTCAGACATAATCTGTTGAATGTCTGCCCTTGCCTCTTTTCTGAGCAAACCGGACCAAGGAACCTTTTAGGCAGAGGTTGTCAGTCTTTGCCACAACTCTCTGGAGCAGCAGCAGATGCTGGGCTCTAAGGCAGCTATCCACAGGGGACGGTCACAGGGCTCTGTTCACAAGAAATGCCCTTATACCGGATGGTGACAATTCAACCAAAACAGACACTCTCTCTCGGGGAGCTTGGATGTGAAACATGTAAAGGTAGAGTCAGTGAGCAGCACCAGAAGGAAAAGCAGTTAGTTCAGAGACAAGAGAAGACATTAAATAGCAAAGCTGGGGAGGAAGAGAATGAGGGACCCACCTCCCGGAGGCAGCACAGGACAGCCAGGTTATTACCGCAGGAACGGTGGACGCTGAACAAAGTGCCACGTCTCCCTAAGGCGTGACTATAGAGCTGCAGTTTCCTTCTCAACGTGGGGCCTGATGGGGTAGCTTTTCAGTCTCTTTCCTCTTCTTCCTTCATCAAAACCCCCATTGCAAACTATAACTAGAGCTATCTATGCCTTGCAGCTTCAGAAAAACTTAAGGTCCTGTGTATGAAACATCTTTAATTGAATACGATGATATTAACCCTGCTAGGTTAAATATCAGTGGCTTTCAGTGCTCATTTCTCTATTTAGTAATGACGTGAATATGTTTCAAATTGTCCTCTATATTACCAGATTGTTCATCAGCAACACTAAATAATCCTAACTCATGTTACAAATTTTCAAAGAGGTAATAGCAATAGCATCGTGGTTAAGAGCACAGACCCTGGGGCATTAAGTCAGATCTCGACTCTGCTACCTAATAGCTCTGTGATCTCGCATGTTTCTAAACCTTTCTGATCTCAGTTTCCTCACCTGTAAAACAAAGATATTAATGTACCTACCTCATAGAGTTTTCGTGCAAATTAAATGAATTAGCATATTGTAAGCATTTAGAACTTCAGCAGATAATAAGCATTGTATAAGAACTAGTTATCATTTTTACTATTATTTAAACAAGAAACTAAACTCGAGAAAGTTATATTCCAATTTTAAAACAGCATCATCTACTTGAAAAAAGATGGTTAATCTTAGTGGAAACTGGTGGTGTTCTTCACCCCCAATGTGTTTTCATTGTTATCACTCCACTGAAATATAAAGATGAAAATGAAAGCAATTCTCAAAAGACACCAATTAGGCACATCAGTTCATTACAATTAATTTTGGATACAAGATTTGGGGAGGAAAATATGCTTACCCAAAACATCCTAAATTCTTCTATTATGTAGACAAGGACCTTAAGCTATTCATAAAAATTCCAGGCCCCAGGATATTCACTGAAGCTATTCATCAAATAATTTGAACTGCTGATAAAGAGTTGACTGAAACAGAAATGATTGAATTTCTCTCTAAGGAGCCAGAGTGAGTCTCTGGCAAAAGCAAGAAGCTATTATGTCATGTCCAATTTATTTGGTCGAGTGATTCAAAGAACACTGTTCCATCCACTATCATCATTTCCCCTCCTAAATTTCTTATATTCATTAGGAAATGTCCTTAGCTACCCTAAAGATTTCATGTTCATTATCTACATTAGACTGAATAAACTGGACATGGCCTAGCTGAGTGATAACACGATATTAGTGAACAGATGCTGGACTTGAGTGCTTTAAAGTGGCTTTCAGGGCTGCTCTCTGCGCCCTGGCCCCTCCCCACCCGCGGGTTCCAGCAGCAGGCGCTGCCTCCCGCGACCTTCCTCCTCGCACTCAGGGGGGGATGGTTTTTATAAGCAGGAGGATTAATAGGCCCAGGAACAGATGCTCTCTTACAGTAAGTACTACTCTAATATCCAGTTGTGCTTTATGTGCAGTTGATAGCAATCACTCCCCAAAGAGACATTTCTTAAATACCTTTCTATTTTAAGATCCACATTTTGGTAATTTTATTAAATTAAACACTTGCTGGCTAAAGTACATCACTGACTGTGAACAAACTGTGCTTAGAGACGCTTTTAAAGTATATATTCTCTGGATCGTTCAACACAACCTTTCCCCAACTGAACACAGAGTAAAATTAGTGAATACTTGGGACATTTCTACCTTGTCTGGACACAGAGATGATAAATCCAAAGCACCGTCAAAAAACAACTGGAGGCATCTATAAAAGAGTTGGGGAGCCCCATCGTCACATTTTAGGCTCTCAAAGCTGTATTTGTGAAACCCATCAGTAAAGTTGTCATGATAAAGAGATTCTGGATTCTTCTCTGCCCTCATCCAGCAGAGAATAAATGTATTCTCAGGATTTTCTCTATGTATCTGTTGAGTGGGGAGCCGTAAGTCTAGAAATCGCATTAAATTTGAGTTGTTTCGGCCCTGACTTAATTTCAAAGAAATATATGTGCCCATGGTGAGTGACGGGAAGACAGGAGTGGAACTATTTATGTTTAGTTCATTCATTGTTAATATTTCCATGTCCCTCCATTGATACAGTCGTTAGTAAAAGCAAACCCGGAAGGAAATCAAAAAAATGAAAAGTACAAGACGATTTAAATTATACAAAGGGTCTTGATTTTATTCTTTCTTTCATATGCTTTGACTTTACTGCAAGTCATCTCTGTATCTCTTTCTTTCCCCAAGCAATTTGTCATCCAAGTGACCCCTGCATAAACTTACTCAGATCTATGCTTTTTTAACAAGGAAAATGTTCAATATATTCAATTTTCTTTTAGTAAAACCTTGTTCATTTCTAAATGTCAACAACTTTCTATGTTGGTAGATATTATATGCATGTGTAGATATTATATGCATGTGTGTAGATATAAACACATATATGTATACACTTACATACATGAATATCAAATATATACACATATATAATTGATATCTACTATATATATAGTATATATAATATATAGTTGACAGGGTTTTATCTATAAATCTATGTGAAGAGATATAAATAGTACCTAATCTTTTCCAAATATTGACTCCCTTGGGCAATCCAATAAAATCTCCTAAGGAACAGGTACCTATGCACATGTATGAAATCCACCGTTACCTGTCGGCTGCATTCACATCCAAGTCTGTAGATGGCAAATTAAGAACCTTGGCTAAAACTTATATTCATCAACAAAAGTACTAAGTTCGGAGAAAGTGTTAGAGAAGTATTATAACATGTCGTTATTTCACATACTCTAATAAATAGGAACCTGTTAATTTTCTGCTGCTTTTGAGTCAGGCCAGAGAATTGTAAAGAAGTACCTACCCCAAGACAATGGTCACCAGTCCAGCCTCTTCATTTTCTGTTTGTTTCGCCTCTGCAACTTTCCCACACAGCACCACGCGAGGATGGCATCTCTCTTCCTTTCGGTTTTTCTCAAGAGGAGAAGGAGGCAGAACATGTGGTCCTGGAAGATGGACAGGTGCTAGTATCAGAATATCCGGTGAGAAGGGAGATTGCGATGAAACTAGAACGTGGACCACGGACTGGCAAATGACCCGGTGAGGTAAGAAGGGGCCTGACCAAGCTCTGCGGCGGTTCTCTTTATTTTCTCTAGTGTCCACTGCAACACATTTCCTGGGAAGAACTTTCCTTAACTTTGAGGTTGCTGAAGATTTACATGATAGAAAAGTCTTACCAATTAAGCTCCAGCACCAGATATAAAAAAGAGAGAGCTATTTGTGGCTACATATAACTATCAACCCACCACTTTTTTACTGTGGTCATCATGGCTCTTTATGATTGGAGTAATTTCAAAAAGGAAGCAGAGACCATGACGGAAAGAAATTTAAAATACTTTATTGGCCACAGGGTATTCTCTGTGCCCTAGGAGTCAGGCAATAGAATTTAACTCAGAAAGCGAAGTCTCATAAAATCTTGTGAGTCAAAGTAGCGCACTGTGTTCTGCAGCATGCCCCCAGCTGGAAGCCCTTCCCATTTCCGTGGCAAAACAAAAGAAGTAGGAGAGTTTGGCATCTGCCTCTTTCAAAGGTCCTGATTTTTAACACCGTCAACGTATTCTGCATCATGCTCAGAACATCCCAAATCCCCTTTACAGGTAAGGTTAGTTCCGTCCAGAATAGGGAGAATGTCAAAAATACTGTTATGGATTATTTGGGAATAAAAAGAAGGAAAGGAAAGCTTAAACATACATTCCTGTCCTTTCGCCATTATTGCTCTTGGGAGAAATTAAGTCTGACTGCAGACAGAAGATTAGGAAGCAATTCAGAAAGATCAAAGTTGAACTGACCATTTAATTACTCTTAAATTACATTTGACATAAGATTAACATTAGGCCCCTGCACCACCAGATCTCTGCCTTGCTAACTTTTTAAATATATCTTATAGTTCTCACAGAGCTTCAGGATAACATGTGACTCAGTGAGTAGTCAGGACAATGATTTTAAACTATGTCCAACATTTTCAACTTCCGTAGTTATTTTTCTTAAGCTTTATCTGTTTCTCTTTATGCAGTTCATAAATGGTTATTGAATGCTACTATATTCCAAGCACTGTGTGGCGTCTTGAAGATATGAGAGTAAATAAGATAAATACGGGTTCCTTGCCCTGGGAGAGCCTGCGATATTTCTGGAGATAAGACAAGCATTGAGGCAATTCCAGTAGACGTGTGCTGTGATAAGGAGAAGCAGTTTGCTAAAGAACTGCCTGAAAAAGGCATCTAGGCCAGAGTGCAGGAATCATGGGAGGATTTCTAGAGGATGCGACGTAAAACTGAGTCTTTAGCGATGAGCCATTAGCCAGATGAAAGAGGATGGGTAGAGTGAGCAGAAGGAGCAAGCCAGAGCAATGACAGACGGAAGCAAATAGCTTTGCTTTAAAATATGGGAGAGTCCTGTCTGGGTCTAAAGCTTAAGGGGAAGAATCTGGTAGAGAAAGAAGATAAAGCAAGAGGAGACAGTGGGTGTAACTAATAGAACAGGGACCTCGCGAAGGCATAGCACCACTGAGGAGTGACTCTTATCACACTACAATGGGAGGAGAGAGTAAAAAAATAAATATAAACATGGACAGATTTAAAGGTGCAGTGGTAAGAATTTGGGGTAATTTCTCTGTAGGGCTTTCGGTTTTTTTAATATGAACAAATATAGCAATGAATATGTATTGATTATATTTTATATCCCTATCAGTGTGATTAGAGTTCATCTAATACCCAGGACTTCCTGTGACAGAGAGAGTGATACCTTCCCAGTTGGCAAATGAAAAAAATACCCCAGAATAGATAGACTGCTCAACATCATGCAATCGGAATGCGTCCGAGTCACAGACACGAATCCAGCTTTATGCTCTGTGTTTCTTTGCAGCCTCTCCAACAAAGTAGAAGAAGCAGCTCTCCACCGTGAGAGTGAGGGGAACATGGAACAGAGTTTGAAGGGAGTAGAAAAGGTTGAAAATTGCCGCTAACTACTCCCATTCTAACGACAAGGGCTGCTAGACAGTGCTGAAGGTGAGTGGAAATAGATGTGTCACCAGTCGTCTGGAAACCCAAGATTTGCTCAGCAGCTTGATTGAGTGTGGACATGGCTAAAGTGGGGAGTTAAATTGAGATAGGGTAAACATTTTGTCTGGATAGGTAATGTCTCAGTCAGCGTGGGCTGCCATAACAAAGTACTGTAGACTGGGTGGATTAAACAACGGACATTTACTTTTCACATTTGTGGAGGCTGGAAGTCTGAGATCAGGTTGCCAGCATGCTTATTTTCTGGGGAGGCCTCTGGGTTGGTTGCAGATGGCCACCTTCTCACCACGTCCTTGCGGGGCTGAGAGAGAGCAAGAGCAAGCTCTTTGGTATCTCTTTCTACAAGGGCACTAATCCCATCTTGAGGCCCCCACTCTCATGACCTCAGCTAAATCTAATCACCTCCCAAAGGCCCCCATCTCCAAATGCTGTCACGCTGGGTGTTAAGGCTTCAACATATGAATTTGAGACTAGGGGGCAAAATTGAGTCCACAGCAAATGGGAAAAATGAAAGATGATTAAATATATGATTTTCAAAACAAATTTTAAGAGCTGGACCATGAGACTCTACAATGGACGAGAAAGGAAGTGAACACTAGTAGGGCTTGTTGCCAGGGGGACAGGAGCGGGGCCCTGACAAGGTGGAAGAACATGTGTAATAGGAGCAACTCGGCTCCAACGGGAGAGACGGAAGATGGGAAGGGAGAATTGACTCTTTAATGTTTACTATCTCCCAATTGGCTTTCAATTAATATCTAAAAATAGATAAAGTCTGTATGCCTATTTTTCTACTAGCAGGAAAGAACTAGAAAGATTGGGGTACGCTCTACGACAAACACACTTGAGAAGACAGAAAACCTAAGGGTCAGAAAGAAGCTGGCAACTTCAAAGAAGAATGAATGACAAATGAGGTTTCCCTGGGAGAGAAAAGGTGAACAAAGGAAGACGAAAGAGCACCTGGGACACCCCAGTACAACCCTGCCCCGTGGCTGGTGAAAGAGAAACACACATGACTAGTAAGAAGAAAGCAATCAAATTCTTACTGTATGTAGGATATACTCATTTCACGAAATAATCTCTCTTACTGGATAATGAGGTTTAATAATTTTAATGAATGATTGAAAGAAATTTTTTAAAAGAATAGGAGATCTGGAATCATTAATATGTGATAGTTATTGCACTATAATTTTTAAAAGTATATTAATACCATTTTTTCCTTATCCCATTATCTTTCACCAAGATGGAACTCGGAGTCAGTATCCTTGACTGACTGTTGCTTCATAAATTACATTTTCCAAGGAAATGGATTAGCAGGAAAAGGATATTCAAACACTTCAGTCACTAGTAGACATTTTTTAATCATCAAAATACAGTTTTATTCAGTAAACTATCTATTTGATTAAGAACATGAAAATTAATTTGTGTCATATTAAATTGGAAGTTCAAAAATTGAACTGAACACTGAAATCTGATGGGAGCTAGTTATGTTGAAACATAGCCTTGAACACTTTAGTTTAGCAGTTCTCAAAGTGTGGTCCACAGACCCCTGGGGTCCCCAAGAACATTTCACAAGAGTTAGCCAATTCAGAGTCATTTTAATGATAAGGTTAAGACTTTATTCGCTGTTTTCACTGGGTTGACATTTGCATTGAATGAGCAAAACAGTGATGGGTTAGACAGTGGGCATTTTAGAATGAATCAAGGCAGTGGCACCCAGCTGGAGAGTGGTCAGTATTTTCTTCACTGCCAGTACATCCCCTTCTACTTAAGAATGTCCTTGATGAAGCAGTAAAAATTGTTAATGTTATTAAATCTGGACCCTTGAATATATGTCTTTTTAATACTCGGCATGACAAGATGGAAAGTGCACATAAGGCCCTCCTGCCGCATACCAGAGTATGATTGTGTTGTGAGAAAAACATTTGTGCAATTCGGTTGTGAGCTGAACCAGCTACTGTTTTCATGAGACATGATTTTTACTGAAAAGAACAACTGGCAAATGAACATGGTTATTCAGACTTGGACATTTGGCAGACATTTCCTCAAAAATGAACAAAGTGAGCCTATCACTTAAGGAAAAAAACTAACAGTATTTGTAGCCAATAACACAATTTAAGCTTCAAGTGAAAGCTTCCATTAGCTTGACAGCTTTATAATACTTAGACTTTTCTGATGAATTTGGTAGGGATATTAATGAATGAAATTTCTCAATATCGTGTAATGAAATTCATCAGCATTTGGAACTCAGTATAACAATATTTTCTGATTATTCAATACATCATATTACAAAATCATGCAATGGTAAAAACTACATTCAAGTTGCATGATAGACCAGTGGATTTTAATGCAATGAGAAGTTTATTAAGATAGTTTTAGATTCTACATTACAATTAAACTTTAAGAAACTACTACTTGCCAAATTTGTAGTATCAAAGAAAACTATTCACAACTATTAAATACTCTTATTAAATACTCCTATTAAAATACTTCTCCCTTTTAAACTGCATACATACATGCAAGGCTTGAGTTTCTTCATTTACAGAGTAACATAAAAGACTCAACACAGAAGTAGGTATGATAACCCAGCAATCTATCAGATCACATATTAAGGAGATTTGCAAAGATGTAAAACACTGCCATTTTTCTCACTAAATTTTTATTTGGAAAATATATTTATCTCATTAAAATATATTATTTATGCTAGCTTACAATGGAATTATTATTGATTTTAAATAAATTAATATAAATGTTTAAAATTCTGTTTCAATCTCTACTGTTGTAAATATCAATATATTAATATAAAAATTGTTGGTGTATTTAATAGAGTTTCAGAGAATAAAGGGACCCTAAAACCAAAAGTTTTGAGAACTCCTGATTTTGTTGAGCAAAATTCACCCTTAACTGTGATTTCCATGAGAACCATAATTAAGCTATTGAATTTTAAATACCATGTTGTATTTATTTTATAAATTATGCCAAAGAAAAAAATCCATGGCTCAGGCTTTATTTCAACAGATTTGAAACACATCTGATTATAATAAAATTACAAATCTATTCACTTCTCTCCTTTCCCACTACTTTTGGCAAGACTCTGCAAAAGGAAAAAAAACATTGTATAAAAAAGACACTTGCACTCAAATGTTTTTAGCAGCGCAATTCACAATTGCAAATATGTGGAAAGTACTCAAATGCCCATCAACACATGAGTAGATTAATAAAATGTGGTATGTGTATACCATGGAGTACTACTCAGCTATAAAAAAAATGGTGAACTACCTCTTATATTAACATAGATAGAACTAGAAACTATTGTTCTAAGTGAAGTATCCCAAGAATGAAAAACAAACAGTACATGTACCCACCATTAAATTGGAACTAATCGTCCAACACTTATGTGCATTGTACCCATTAAGATAGAGAGAGGATGGTGTTTGTTAGAAATACTTTTAGAGGTACACAACCAAAATGTTTTACCAATGTTTTACGGATGTTTCAAATGACGGAATATAGAGGTGTACGTATGGGGAGCGCAGAGAAGCGCTGAGAGTGAAGTAAAATGTGGAAATGACATGCACTGGAAATCAGTCAGGTGAGGGCGAGGAGGAGGGATGGGTAAATTCACACCTGACGAGTACAGTGCACACCGTCTGGAGGATGGACGCGCTTACAACCTTGACTTAGCAGTACGAAAGCAATTTATGTAACCAAAATGTTTGTACCCCCATAATATCCTGAATAATATATAAAAAATACAATAAAATTTAATTAATTAACTAATTCCTGGAGGGGGAACAAGTTTTCCAGAAGTACGCCTAAGGCACTTTTGCACCAATATCCTACTGGCAGCCCACATACACCAATTTCTGTTCTCGTGCCCCCAGTTGGAAAACATGTTTTTTTGACCCTTCCTCTCCTCAGAAAGCTTTTTGCCTTCCGGAAGCACAGACCAGGAGACTCAAATGATAGGTTTCTTATTTTTTTACTTACTTTGGGAATCTTAGCCCTATAGAAACTTACTACAGACTTTGATGCTCTCTTCATATTTCCCCTGCACAGCACAAGTGAAGCCTGAAAATAAAACATCTACAATGAAAATTAGACTTTTGATCCACCAATCGAGGTTTATATAACTAGCTAAGGTCTTGGCAACGATCCTGAATTCATACAAATATTTGTTTAATAAAAACAGATAGAGAGAGGATGGTGTTTGTTAGAAATACTTTTAAAGGTACACAACCAAAATGTTTTACCAACACAGACGTTTCCAGCGACGGAATACAGAGGTGCACGCGTGCGGGGACACGGGAAGCGCTGAGAGCAGTAAAATCTGAGCTGCAGGGACCTGGAAGTGGGCGGAGGTGCTTCCTAGCCCGTGACTCATGTGTCTGCGCCTGGGGATAAGTGAGTCTTTGTGAGATCAAACAGAATATTCAAGAAGAGTGCCTGCGCCCCCAGTGGGCACCAGATAGCTGCGGTCCCCAACCCCAGGCCACAGACCGTGTGGTGCGAGGCCTGTCTGGACCCGGCCACTCAGCAGGAGGTGACCTGGTGAGCGCGCAGCTGTTCCCCATGGCTCGCATCACCGCCTGGGCTCCGCCTCCTGTCAGGTCTGCAGCGTTAGTAGCAGGAAAACAGGCTCAGGGCTCCCACTGATTCTGCACTGTGGTGCGTTGTATAATTATTTCATTATATATCACAATGTGTTAATAATGGAAATAAAGCACACAATGAAGGTAACACGCTTGAATCATCCCCAAACCCACCCCACCCCCACCCCCCCCACCCCCGTCCATGGAAAAATTGTCTTCCATGACACCTGTCCCTGGTGCCAAAAAGGTTGGGGACCGCTGCCCCACAGCAACTTCTACCTGTCTGCTCCAGTAAATTCCGGAAGATTTTCAAAGACAGATTGAGCGGCAGGGAGGTCGAGGTGTTTGTTTTCTGAGTCAGTCCACTTTGCAGCTTGGTCCTCTGCTGCTGTGTGGCTCATCCAACGCAGTTCCTATTTGACCCCCGTGTCCCTCCATGCTGGATTTATCTTCCTGTGGCAAAGACACCTTGTCGCCTTCAACTTCACATTTTTACTTTATTTATCAGAATGATAGAAACCTAATTTTGACCTAGACAAATTGTAGTCCGCTGAACATCTGTGTTTCCCAAGCTCGTTTCTAAGTACTGGCCGGTAGGACGCTTGCAGAGTTCTGTGTAAGTGGAAGTGTTCTGTGGAAACTCCAGAAAGCCTCATTAGGAAATAGGAAATATGCTCCTCTTCCTCCACGTCTCCATATTACCCCAAGGAACGAGATGAGATGCTCTATGGGAGTGACTTCCTGGAGAACCACAAGGATGAGAGCCAAGCCCCTCACGGTGGCAGAGTGGAGACCTGGAAGGAGCCTGGGTCCCTGAAGACCACAGAGCCACCGTACCTGCCATGCATTGCTTTCTCCTAGAATTCTTTATGTGAGAATGTCATGTTCTTTCAAGTTGTCTGCCACACAGAGCCATGCCCAGTCTTAACGGATAGATCACCTGTTTTTATTCCCCAAATTATGAGTAATACCAGGCTTTTATTTTTTTAATTTCAAAGTATTATGGGGGTACAAATGTTTTTGGTTACATGGATTGCTTTTGTAATGTTCAGTTCAAAGGGTTAAAAGTGTTGCCCATCACCCTGAAGTGTGTATTGTACCTGTTAGGTAGCTTTTGCCCATCCCCTCTGCCCCCTCCCTCCTGCTTGATTTCCTTTGAGATCTACTTCCCTCTGTGCACATGTGTGCTCATCATTTAGTTCCAATTTAATAGTGAGTACATGTGGTATTTGCTTTTCCATTCTTTAGATGTGTCACTTAGGATAAATTAAAAAGCTTCTACACAGCTAAGGTAATAATTAACAGAGCAAATAGACAACTTACAGAATGGGAGAAAATATTTGCAAGCTATACATCTGATAAAGGACCAATAACCAGAATATACAAAGAACTCAAGCAAAACAGCAAGAAAAAATCAAACAATCGCATTAAAAAGTGGGCAAAAGACATGAATAGAAGCTTCTCAAAAAAAGATAGACAAACAGCCTATAAACGTATGAAAAAATGCTTAGTGTCACTAATCATTGGGGAAATGTAAATCAAAACCACAAGGCTATTTTAAACAAAAGATATTCAATGGAAACTTGGTGATAACACATGGGAAAGTATTGAATGGGAAGAAAACACTGCGAATTCAGTGGAGGTCATCACTACTTCTAGGTATTTGCTATCACTTCTCCGCCTCAGATCATTTGGGGGAGCCTGCGGCCTTGGCCCACATGAGGCCTTCTACATCCTTGAGTGCAGCCTTTTGACTGAATCCAAATTTTGCAGAACAAATCATTTTAATAAACGGATTTGTTCTGTGAAGTTTGGATTCAGTTGAGGGGCGCACTTGGGGATCTGGAGGCCACACGTGGTCTTGAGGCTGCATGTCCCCCACCCCTGGATGTATTCATAGCTCCCCTCCTCCCAACATGTTCTTCAGGCTCTCCTCCCCTCTTGTTTGACTTTTATCTTAAATGCTATCTTCTTGTTTACTCATTGTAACTCCAAATACTTTTAATTTTATAATGTCAGTTTATGTCTGTCTTCCTCCCACCCACTTCATCCAAACTATACCCTTGGTCCTTCATTTCTCAAGTAAAAATGCTATCAGAGCCTGCCCTGGTGCTTTTAACAACAAAAGAACCATCTTCCCCAGAGATAAATTAAGCAATTCAATTAAAAGGAAAAAGTAGTCACAATCAGTTTTAATAGCATTTTTTTCTTCTACTCTATTATTACCTAATTAAGAAGCAGCAAAAGTACAACTGCAAAAATTTAATGAAATCAGAAACTCTCCCGCAGATTTTAGCAGAATGTTTGTGTATCAGGAAAAATACCTAGCATAAGCCCAGATCCTGCTAATGCTCTTGTGATTCATGCAAAAACAGAGCCATCTCTTCCAACTCAGAGATACACCTCTGGCAATCTGTTATCCTCCCAACTTCCAGCCATCTCTTGCTGACGCGTGCGGACGCTGCCCCCGGAAGCCTGCACTTGCTCGCTACGTCTGTTATATATTATTCACCTCTTAAGCTGCCACGGGATGCAGCTTCTCTCTTAACCACAGCATATACCGCTTGCATTTGTACTCTTTTACCGACCAAGAGCTTCCAATTAATGCACATTCTCTGAAATCTTTGTTATATCATCCAGTCTTCCCTTCAACCCAATTACTGCAATTAACCTTCAATGTTTACCTGGATGATTGAATCAAGACCCTTGCTTTATAGCTTCCTGGCCTCTTCATCTTCATTATTTTTCATCTCCTCTATACCTCTGATACAATACACATATTCGAACTTGTCACCATCCAAAATTTCTCCACGTCTTAAACTTAATTTTCTATCACCAAAAATTTTTAGCACTCCATCCTTCCCTCACTCCTGCTAAAACTACTTAAGTCTTTTTTGAGTCAATTCTGAGAACAAAAGGCTGAACTAGAGTTTCTTTCTCTCTCCTTCTTAGACACTATCCAAAAATAACAAGGAGCAACATTAACAAAAGCCCACAACCCCGAATGAAAGTGTATAAAGATGAGCTCCAAAATACAATGAAAATTAGCAGGGTGTTGAAAGTTTGGAGGATCTTTGAGCAACGCCCAGGCACTGTGTTCAGGGCAGAGTTTGCCTTAACTGCAACACACCTTAGGGGCAAACAGTGGTACCCTGTTAGGACAGCAAGCTTCCCATGGGTGGATGGGCCTTGGGAGCCTCCCTGATACCTTTGTGTTGCAAAGAAGAGGCCAGGAAGGTGGAAATGAAAGAGGAAATTTAAAAAGCTGTCTTTGCCATGAGAGTAACAGCATAGAAAATAAAACAGGAATAACAAGCAGTCCTGCCCCACTTACAAAACAAGAAAAGACCTGAGCACTCCTGTGTGTGCACACGAGGACAAACATACGTGTGGGTGCGTGTATGCACACACACACACGCATGCACACACACACACACACACACACACACACACACCCCATGCAATTCCAAAACAGAAACTTGCAACATATGAAGACTTTGCAGAGCCCCAGGGGACCTTCCTGCCGTCCTAGAATACAGGAGAGTGTGGGAACACATTTGGAGAAAGCCGCAAGCTCACCTTCCTCTCTGATGCCTCCTCTCCCAACTCTTTTTCAGAACTGCTCATCTTTCCAAGATGAGCAATACTAATAATAATAATAGATACTAAAAAAACACACACACAAGAAAAATGAGGAGGGTGAGGAAAGGAATTTAATAAACAAAAAAAGACGAAAGTCATTTGTCAAAAATGAATACCACAAAATAGGCTGTAATGACTCGCATATCTGACTCCCTGCACCAGACACAAACCCCTAGTCTTTGTATTCCCAGCACCTAGCAGGTGGCTTGTACATAAATCATAAGTATTTCATCTAGATTTGATGAATAAATAAGTAATTTTCTAAAGTGATATTTCGGATATTATTGATCTCCTTGAGAAAATGAATTGGGGTGATTGAGCCTTTTGGGTTTCCTGAAATGAAACAAGTTACATGTAATTTTCTGTGCTAAATTTAATTAAGGCGGGTCCTTTTAAAGGTCTAATTAATTCAACAAATATTTTTTGAGTCCTTTACTGTGTGTAGATCACTCTGCAAGGTTTTATCATAGATTTAAAAATGAGCCCTCGAGTAGTTGAGTATCTACTATTTAACTAAATTCTCAATTTTAAAAAAAAAGTAAGGTTCTTAATTGGTCTAGAGAAGGGAAAATACTATTTCCTTTCCCTCACCCTATTTGGGAATATATCCTAACACTAAACTGATTGCTACCATTCCCATATAATAATAGAGCAGGTAGAGACTTCATATTTATAAATGGTAAAAGTGAACTGGATTTCTTTTATATTTAATAGTAAATGGTCAAAGTAAATAGGAATTCATACATTTATTTACTCATTCAACAAGTATTTTTGTAAAATGCCTTCTCCTTGGAAGATGCTATAATATATTAGGCAGGAGAAGTTCCTAAATCTTACTACATTCAAAGCATAGGTGACATGCCATTGTGATAATTTTTACTTCTATTTGTAAATAAATTTTCATTCACACTTTAATATCAGATAAAAAGTCATCCTTATTAGTGTTCAATTTATTAAGGAAAGATCAAGAAATGTCTGTAAATAACATGTGCCTACATATTTACTGTATAATCCCCAATCTCTTCATTTTATTTTGGTGCTAGAAAAATCGGATTTATGAAAAAACATATAAAGAGAAAGTCCCTTCATAAAAATCAAATTTAGCCCAGGTACTGTGGCTCACGCCTGTAATCCTAACACTCTGGGAGGCCAAGGCGGGTGGATGGCTCAAGGTCAGGAGTTCAAGACCAGCCTGAGCAAGAGCAAAATCCCATCTCTACTAAAAAATAGAAAGAAATGATCTGGACAAGTAAAAATATATAGAAAAAATTAGCTGGGCACGGTGGCGCATGCCTGTAGTCCCAGCTACCCGGGAGGCTGAGGCAGAAGGATCGCTTGAACCCAGGAGTTTGAGGTTGCTGTGAGCTAGGCTGACGCCATGGCACTCTAGCCCGGGCAACAGAGCAAGATTCTGTCTCAAAAAAAAAAAAAAATCAAATTTAATAAAAAAGAAACACTAGTCCTTTTGTTTATTCAGAATCTCTTGAAGTACGTCTCTTAGAAAACTTCTTCCCACAAATATAAAGGATAGCTCATGAGAAAAGGTTTCTGTGGTCAGATCAATTTGGGGAATGCTGCATGTACAAACTTCTTTTTGCAAATTCACAACATGCACAAGCAAATTAAAGGGTCTGAAAAGTCCCACATTAAAGAAAGTTTGTTTAGCCCAATATTTCCCAAATTTTGGACATCAGAAGAAAGTTTTGGCAAAGAATGTGATCTCTTACTATTCCAAAAGTACGTTAAAGGTGGTCAGGTGGCATCCAGGAAAGATGAACACGATCTACGTCTGTGTCCCGACCCGCGGAACCAGTTATTCGTGGGTACCTGGGAGGAGGGAGTGGGAAATGGGAAAGGCAAGACACAAGAAATGGAGACAAGACAGGAGTCTGATCAAGTCTCGTTTAATGGCGGTAGGGCAGAGGCTTAAA
>CAUYSK010015404.1:0-31132 GCA_963575035.1 Avahi laniger | reverse complement strand
CCCCACCCAGCCCACCATCCATCCAACCATCCATCCATCCATCCCCCCATCCACCCACCCATCCCTCCATCCATCCACCCACCCATCCATCCATCCATCCACCTGCCCTCCCACCCATCCATCCATCCACCTGCCCTCCCTTCCATCCATCCATTGCAAGCCTGGGTGATGCATACCCCATACTGGGAGCGAGGCCTCATGTTAGTCATCCAGTTGTTATTTGAGCACCTGTCATGGACCTGGCCCTATTCAGACACCAGGGACCATCTGTGGACATGAAGGACAGGGCCCCTCACCCTCCAGAGCTCTCAGCCTAAAGCAGGACTAGGCCAGCTTCTCCCGTGAAGGACAGATAGTAAATGCTTTTGGCTTTGCACCCTGTAAGACCTGTCACACCGGCTGACCTCCGCCGTCTGCTGCCCAGGCAGCCATCCACGATACATAACTGAGCAGGTGTGGTTGTGGTTTGACTCCAATCGCATCTTATTTGTGGACACCTACGCTGGATTTCGATGTGATTTTTCATGCGTCCTGAAATATTACTCTTTTGATTTTTTTCGATGATTTAAAAGCGTAAAACATCCTTAGCCCACAGGCCATGAAAAAACAGGAGGTGGATCAGATTTGGCCCTACTTTGCCAAGCCCTGTTGTGGACAGATAGTACTGTCAGTGCACCAGTAAAGAAGATGATTTCAGTGAAACTTCAGGGAAAAGGGTTGTTGCGGAGAATCTAGCAGGGCGACGAGACCGGGCCACTCCTGTCTGGTGTGTTTGGTGGTCGGAGAAGGCCGCTTTGAAGAAACGACATTGAAGCTGAGAACCAAAGGTGGAGGAGGGGCGGCCCGTGTCCCAGCCAGCGGGAACAGCGCGAGCGAGGTCCCGAGGGTAGGAGTGAGCTGGGCACGAGGAACAAGGCAAGTTTGTTTCACTGCAGCGTAAGGAATGAGGAGGAAAGAGATGACAGTACACCCCAGGGTAGGTTTTTTGTGAAGACTTCGCCTCTCTGAGCCTCAGTTTCCCCATCCGCTAATGGGAGGAAGAGGCGATACACGGTGTGGGAGGTCCAGTCGATACCCTTCCCTCGTGCCTTAGGCCTCCTCGTTGGCCTTCTCTGTGGCCAACGTCACCTGCCTGGGTTTGGGCTGCCCAGAGCACCCTGAGACGGTGGTTCTAGTGCAGCGGTTTGTGCAGGAGGTGGTCCCAGGAGAGGCCGCTTGGGGAGTGGGGCAGTCATGGCTGAGTGTGTTCATGAACAGGTTACCTCCGAGGCCAGCTGGGGCACAGCCGCGCTGGGACGTCGGGGGACAGTGTAGGACGCGCCCTTCTGAGCTGTCTCCTTGAGGCCGAGGGAGCCGGGGTACTTACACACCAACCGCCATCAGTCCCGGGTGGAGGGCCGGTCCTGGGGCGCTAACTCCGGGCCACTTCTGGCCTGTGCTGCCCCTAAGCTCCCAGAGCCGGGGGAGGCCCTCACGCAGAGACCGCGGGGCCCTCGAAACCACCCGAGTGCACAGGATTAAGGATGGGGCACCACCAGCGTCCGCTGCGCTGGGATTTTGTGCATCCTGAAAAACAGCTCGAATGCCCCCCCTGCAGGAAGCCTCCCCAGCTCCCCTCCCGCAGCTCCTGGTCTCCCAGAGACCACGTGTGACCCTCCATCCGGGCACTTCAGGGCTTGATTTCGTGATTCCTCCTTGGCCTGGGTCGGCCTCTGTCTTGTCCCCTTCCGTATCCACAGGGCTTGGCGTGGAGCAGGTATTTGGGGAGATACCTAGTGATGACAAGCTAAGGGCAGTGAGACGGGACCCCTGCCCTCGTGTGCCCCCAGTCCTGGGGCAAGATGGAGAAATGACAGCTGGCTCTGGTTCAGGGACGAGTGACGAGGTGGCTCTGCATTTGAGCCCCTCCCTGACAGCTAATCTTACAGACTTCTGCAAGGTTGGGCTTATCATTTCTGCTTTGCCAGTGGGGAAACTGAGGCATGGGGGAGGGAACTGACTATCTGAAGTGGAGCCTGCATTTGAGCCTGGCCTCCTCCCGGGGCTCCCAGCCTCCCCCCTTGCCCTCCACAGTTTATTCCCCACTGGGTGCCAGAGTGTGCTTGCAGGCGGGGCCCAGCCCTGCTGACACCCTCTGTGGCTTCCTGTCCCGTGCAGGGGCGGGTCCACGCTCCTTCTGCAGAGCCCTGACCTGCCGCTGCTCTGCCCCCAGTCACCCAGCCTCCCCCGTTCCCACCTTCCCTTTCCCCACCTGGCCCTGCCTCCCCAGCCTTCCTTCTGGAATGTTCTTTCCCTGGCTGTTTGCATGGCGGGGGGCCCTTCCTCTTCCTTTAGGTCTCAGCTCACGTGTCACCCCCTCAGAGGGCCTCCCCGTGCCCCTAACCTGGAGCCGCTGCCCCCACCCCTGCCCCTTATCATGTGACCCTTGCTTCATTGCTGTTATATTCCTGGTTGACCCTGAAACCTTTTCATTCTTTTGTTTACCTGCAAGGTCTACCTTCCAGCGCGGGCGCCCCATCAGTTTGCTTTGTCGCCGTGTCCCCAACGCTTAGAGCAGCACATAGTAGGTGCTTCATTAATATTATACGTAATTGTTGAGCGAACGATCCCGGTGAGGCCGACCGGGTTCAGTTATGGACCTTGCGCTGCCTCCCACGCTTGGAGCTCGGTCTCCTCCCTGGTGTCAAGGAAACTTGGGCTGCATGGTCTTAAAGACGGAAGATTCTGGACTTCTAAGCCCCAGGAATTCAGGGCTGGTCAGGGCTCCAGGGGACGTGCTGGCCTAAGGCAGGAGTGTGGGAGGAGGGCTGACCCTGAGCCACAGGAAAGGGAGGGTCCCTGGGTGGGGAAGAAACTATTTGGGACGAGTTCCCGAAGCTTAGCGAGCGTTCAAGAGCCCCCTTCCCCGCCGCTCCCCAAGAAAACACGAGCTATTGTCTCAGTGGCAGGATCGGTGCAGGGAGGGTGCTCAGGGCGAGTGTCCACTTGGCGGGGACTTCTGCTACAGGGGCTCTTGTTTATTTGCGATGCAAACAAGAAAAAGGCTGTCCTCTTAAAACTGCAGCTCCGGAAACCTCGTCGGGGTTTTGGGATCATGGTGGAAGACGGGAAGGAAATTTTCTGGCTCTTTGTTCAACGCTGAAAACATTTTTGTGATAGAACATTATGCACACCAAACAGCAGGAAGGAGAAATGTCAGCCAGAAACCTATCGTCGTTGGGCAAGCGCTCTGAAATTTTGGCAGGGGAGTTTTGTATTTTTTTGCGGGGGGTGGGGGGGTGGTACATTTGTTTTTCACGTAGAGGAATTGTGCTGGTGACTTTTGTTGTTTGTTTCTTATTTTTGTAAAACCTCAGATGTATACAGCTTTGCAGCTTCCTTTTTTCACTTAACATCATGCCACTAGTTGGTTTGTGAATGTCATTTCATCAGTGTTTGTAAACTTCGTTTGGGGCAACTGCGTTAAATTGCTGGGAAATGGAATGTCGGGGTCCGTTGGACTGATCTCCAATCCTGGGACATTTGGATTGGTTTGCATTTCTCAGTCTCTCTCTCCAGCCTCATGCACCTGTTCCCCGCTGCCCCCAGCTTTTTGCCCCAGGGCTACTGTGTGCGATTTAGTCGGGTTCAGTTTCCCCCAAGGGTCTTGTGCCTCAGGACCTTTGCATAGGCTGTTCCCTCTGTTATACTTCTCATCATAGTTTGTATTGAAACCTTTCTTGAGTTTTTCTGATGTCTGCTCATCTTCCCCAATGCCAGACCGTGAGCTGCCTGGGGGCAGGGTATTACCTTCCTACCTGCCTGCTGTTCGTTGCTATAACCCCAGGGTCCAGCACAGGGCCCCTGGAGGGGTCAAAGGAGTGTCAGGTTCATACCTCATAGATGTTCATTTTTGTATTGTCAAAATGGGGCCTCCGCTTTCTTTGTCTCCTAACTGTTGAGTGGGGCGGTGGAGGTGGGGAGTTGAACAAGCCTTATGATGGGGGTGGGAGAGTAATAAGGAAAAGACAGAAATGACCCCCACAGACATATGACACCCCATCCGGTTCCTCCATTGACATATCGCATGCGTGTGGATCTGTATAACGAGGGCAGGTACCACAGAGATCCGCAGACATCATCACTGCCAGGGTAATGATGGAACAGCTCTTTAATGAGCACTTACTATGTGCCAGGCACTGTGCAGTTGCTTTTGACGCATTAGGTCATTTCATCCTATCGCAGTCCCTTGAGAGAGAGACGGTTATTATTCCTGTGTCACAGGTGAGGAAACTGAGGCCCAGAGCGATGTCGTCGTTTGCCCAGGAGCACACGGGCTGTAAGTGGTCGAGGCAGGACAGAGACCCAGGCAGGATGGTTCCGGCGCCTGTGTCCCCGGCCACAGCCTCCGTGTGCACACAGACGGCCGCCACACCCCCAGCCCCTCTGTCCCTCGCCATCGCGCAGCCGCCGTCACAGCCCCCGGGACACGGCTCCCGGCCCCACAGGCAGAGCTGACACCGGAGAGCGTGCACCGCCACCGTTCACTGTCACGCGTGTGCGTGGTCCTAGGTGTCTCCCGTGCACACCTTGGCATCCCCAAGTATGCGCACACCGCACACGCACCCACCCCGTGAACCTGCTACCGGGGTCCACACTGCGCACACCCGTGCGCGCCCCAGCCCCGTCCCCGCCCCACGCAGCGGCGGCCCTGGTGGTGGTGCCGGTTCGGGCTGCGGAACCGCCACCTCCGACCCGGCCGCGGCGTGAACAGGCCACCGCCGGGGCGCCGACATGTGAGCCGCAGCGGTGCCGGCTCGCGCCCTGGCCTTGCCCTTCCCCTGACGGTAGCCACGGGGACCCCGCTTCCGGAGCGCTGGCCCGGCCTCCTGCTGGAGGCTTGGTGCCGGCCTCCTCCCCGCCGTGTGGGGGCCCGCGGCTGAGGCAGGTCCTGAGCTAGCACTTCGCCCGCTGGGGACACCGAGGCTCAGGTCACACAGCGCGGTCACAAGCCAGGACCAAAAGCCTCCTTTGACCACGCTGCCACACCACTGGCCAGGCGGCTCCTGTCACCAGGCCTCCCCTGGGGACCCGCCCGTCCTTGTTTTTAGTCTTGTCCCCTCTGTTCATTCTTGCTAGTTGATGAGTGACCGTGGACAGGCATTTAATCTCCTTGAGCCTCAGTTTCCTCCGTGCTGAAGCGGGGACATGAATGATACCTGTAGTGGCCGCGTGATCCTGAGGGGTCAAGGAGGCGGTGGCCGCGCCGGGTTTGTTTAGAGCCGGGGATGTGCGTCACCAGCGTGCGGTGAGGCTTGTGTTGTTGTTGGGGCTGCTACTTCCTCTGGCGTGAGGACTCAGGGACGGGGCTTGCCCTGTCCCCTCCTGTCCCCTCCTTGGCACGGTCACATCAGCATTTCTGGGTTTGGGCCTGGTGGACCCCCCGCCCCCCACAGAGCAGGCAGGACGTGACTCACCCCCGCAGCGGCAGACACCCCCTGGGCAGGACTGGCGGCGCCCGAGGCTGGTGTCCGGAGAGATCGTCTCCGGGGCTGAGTGGAGGCGGAGGTTGGAGTTTGGACCCTGCAGGAACTGAGTGGCCCCTAAAGGCTGGATTGTCTAAGGAGGCCGAGGCCTGGGTCTCTGCCGGGAGACGGGGGTCTCGGAGGGTTCGTGTTGCGGCTGGTGGGCTCTGGGCTCTTATTGGGGAACAAGATCTCGGAGCAAGGGAGCACACCTACTGTGTGCCTGTGAAATTTTTGTCTCTGTGGGTTGTTGCCGACTTCTGTAAGCATTGCTGTCTTCCGCTGCTAGGCCCAACGCTGGCCCTGTCTTCTTCAGGACTGCATCTCCAGCTCCTAGTACAGCGCCTGGCGTATACATAGTAGGAGACAGGTAAACGTTTAATCAGTAAAGCAACAACACTAAGCCCCTTTTCATGTACGTTCTCAGCAGATCTCTCAGCCACTGTTCCGTGTAGTTAGGGTTATTAACCCATTCGACAGGCAGAGAAACTGAGGTTTGGGAAGTTAAGAAACTTGCCCAAGCTCATAGAGGCAGGATTTGGATTTGAGCCTGTGCACTGAAAACCGTTACCCAGAACTCTCCCCCGACTCGGATGCCCACTTGCTAGGTGCCGATCTTCAAGCAGCCGTCTCTGCCGTTCTTTCTACCTGCCTTGAAGCCAGCAGTTCTCACCTGGATGCGCCGACATGTGAGACGCCCTCCCCCGGGAGTGGGAGACTCAGGAAGTCTCCTGGCAGCCAGGCGGTAACTCCACCCTGTCCCACTCAGGAAAGCAGATCAGAGTGCGGGAGGTGGTTCTGGGAGAGCCCCAAACGTGCTGTCACGGTGGCCTCAGAGCCCTGCAAGATCTGCCATCGCCCCCTGTCCAGACTCAGCCCACGTCCTTTTCTCCACGCCACTCCAGCTGCGCGAGCAAAAATTTCTGTTCCTTCCTTGCCCCAAGCTCTTTTCTGACTCTAGACGTCATAGTTTTCCCTTAGCTGGCTCCCTGCTATCCTCTAGGTCGTGCAGCTGAAATGTCACCTCCTCCAGGAAGCCTTCCTTGACCACCCAATCTGTGGGGCCCAACTGTGATTCCCATCACAGACCCCGTTCCCTTCACCTCCTCTGTCACCTGCTGTCGTCTTTGTCTTGGCACGTTGTCTGTCCACGGCTTGTCATTTCCGCCCCCGTACCCCCGGCTCTAAACTCCATGCAAACAGGGTCCCTGACTTGTGAGTCCATCAGTGTCTTCCCCATCACCAGACGTGGCTGTGGCACACAGTAGGTCAGCGAGTCTCTTGGATAAATCGGTAACAAAGCGACTTCTGAAAATACAGCGAGCGCAAACGTCAGAACCTCACGTTGTCTTGGTAGCCGGTGGTTTGCTGGCGTGTTACAATAGCGAGTGTGTCTCCCCATGGCGTCACGACACCTTAGAGAGACCTGGTGTTCTGAGCCAGTCCGCGCCTGTGGGTCAGTGATTCTGGGAACGAGGGGTGTCACAGGCAGGGCTCCCCCAGAAGCAGAGCCCGAGGCAAGGGCGCCAGGGCAAGCGGTGCAGTTGGGTGGCAGCGCACCACTAGGGTGCGCTGGCGAGCCGGTTACCTTAGGGGGCGGTGGGGCTTACCTGTGCTGGGGCCCCGGTTGTCCCCTCGGAGTGCGAGGGAGCCGGGGCGCTTGTCTCCCAGCGGCAGAAAGTGCCAAGGTGACTCGGTTGGTTCCGACAGCATTTGCCGTGGCGGAGCAGGCTGTCCCATGTACCTCGGGGTGCGCAGGGCTGCACCAGCGGGTGCCTGAGCCCAGAGGCTGTGACAAGGCAGTGGCTTCTCCGTCCCTACTTCTGCCGGGGACCCGAGGCTGTTTGCAGAAAGCGCCTCGTCAGGTATGAGAGGCTCTCTGAGCTCAGGGAGGCCGTTTTCTTGAGTTGGCCATTTTCTGAGGATGAATTTTACAATAACCAGAGCTCTCGTATACTGAGCACCCACTGTATGCGCTCTGCAGGCCTCTGCTTCCTTGCGAGCTTCGGGACTGCGCGAGGAGGGGACAAGCCCTCCTCCTGTCCCCCGCCACCTCCCTGCGCATGTGCAGGGGCTGGACAGCCTCGTCTCAGCCTCTCCGAATGGGAATAATAATGCTGTTCGAGAGGACGGTAATCGACGCGCGTGGTGACCATTGGTTTTACGCTAAGCACGTCACATACGGGATCTCGTTCAGCCCTCACAGGGGCATGTGAAGTACCTACGGTTGGTTCCATTTCACAGATGAGGAAGCTGAGGCTCAGAGAGGTGGACTGAGCTGCCCAAGGTTGCACAGCTGGTGGAGCTGGAGACGGCTGACTCTGGAAGTCCCCGCTGGGAACGGTCATATGAAGGGACACAGAGGAGGCGAGAGGAGACCAGGGGCTCCTGCCGCCAGTCCTGCATGCCATCCCCTGACCGCGGCGTTTTCTGAGCCCTTAACCGGTGATTATGCTTCGCGAAATTAGGGTCTGGCCGAACCGAGGGCAGGTGGTGTTTATCTGAATCCGGGAGATTGTGTAGTGTTTTCCCCAGCAAGTCCAGGGGAGGGGCCCGCGGTGACTCATCGGGGCGCTGACCCCCGTCTGGGCAGGTGGCAATTCTGAGAGCCGATGACCCAGCACCGTGTCTCAGCGCCGGGCTATCTCTGGACTTGGGACATTCAGAGCTTAATTGCTGGCAGCTGAAAAACAAAGTCGGGTCCTTCTGCGAATCTTGCAGAGACAACAGTCAAGGGTGTTGGGAGGCAGAGCAGACGCAGGGGTTTCGCTTCGCCTTGCAGCCGGGCTCCTGGCACGTTCTGTGCGTCACTGGAATCGTCACTCATTTTAGACTAATCTGGGAGGCAGTGATTCGACCTGGGGTTCCGGCGACTAGTCGAGGGCCTCGAGTTCTGTCTGAGGCTGGCTTCCCTAGAAGCAGAGGTTGGCATGACGTCCTGTGGAAGCGACTGGGAGCCTGGCCCATGAGTCTCAGAGAGAAGGCAGGGTGGGGTGGGGCGGGCACGGCTGAAAAGCCGCGTTTAGCCTCAGCCTGGCCCCATGGGGAACTCTGGAGCCGCCGAGTAAGTCCTGCCTTGCCGAAAGGCGAGCAGCCCTTTGTGTCCCATGTCAGCTGTGGGATGCCTTGGTTTGCGGGGAGAAGGTTTGCCAGGAGGAGGTCTTGGGCCAGCCTGTGGGGGGACAGCTCTCTTGGAAAAGGGTGTCACCGTGAACTCTTAGCAGACAAGCTTCACAGCAGCAGGCAATGGGATCTGGGGGGAGACAGGTCCAGCAGCATCTCCTGTAGGTTGTGATGTTGGATTCATCCCTAATTGGCTGTGTGACCTTAGGCAAGCCACTTACCCTCTCTGAGCCCACATTTCACCTGTACACTGCCTGTGTGGCAGACACCTTGCTAGGCTCTGAGGATAAAACGGGGAACACGACAGAGGATCTCTGCTCTCAGGGAGCAAGGCATGAAACTGGCGTCAGGGCAGTGTCACAAAGAAGCAGAGAGTTCTGGGAACCAGAGCCTACTGGCGGTGCGGGTGGGGGTCTGGGAAGGCTTCCTGGAGGAAGAGGCATCTAATTAGGGACGCTGTGCACACGTGGGTCCTGACGTCACTCAGGGAAAAGAGAAGGTGCCTGGCAATTCTCCTCGGGTCTCTTTCCCATTCCGGCGGCGGAGGGGGGGTTCTTCCAAATCCAGACCCCCTCCACGTCTTGCCTCGGAGGGGGAACTGCTGGCTGGAAACCAGTCCTGACGAAGCAGTCTGGGATCTCCAGGACCAGTTGGGAGCTGCCACGAGGGGTGGTGGCGGGGTCCTAGTGCTGAGAATGCACGGCCTGTGGGAGGAAGAGCCAGCGAGGCTGGGGGGCCGGCGCCCTGGTGGGGGCAGTGGACGCGGTCCTGGGGCGGGCAGGGGCCGACCGTGCAAGGCGGTGGCGAGGGGCGTGGGCTTCGTGTCCTGAGCATCTGGAGGCCGGCGGAGGTTGGAGTTTGTTTTCTTAGGCGTGATTTACATACAGGAAAGTACACAAATCTCATGTGAAAACGAGACACGTTTACATATGCACACGCCGTGGAATCACCCGTATCAAGATACAGAACGTTTCCGGGCCCCCAGACAGCATCCTCATTGCCCTTCCTGGCTGTTCTGCCTTCTAGCACCATGGGGTAGTTTTGCTTATTTCATAAAAGTTTTGTGTGAATTCCATGTAACTGCAATTTTACGGTATCTGCACTTATAGGTCCTGCTTGGTTTTCGTACCGCAATGTCCGTGGTATTTATCCGTATTTTTGCCTGTCATGGTACAAGTGGTCCCTTACTTACAACGGGGACACCCCATCGTAAGGTAAAGATATCGTAAGCTGAAATTGCATCCAGTACCCCAGTAAACCCATCGTGAAGTCAAGACCGTTGTAAGCCAGGGTCCGTCTGCAGTGTGGATTTTTCCCAGATTGTTGTATTATATTCCATTACATGAATTTATTTATCCAGTGCGCTGCTGATGAGCCTTTGGGTGGCTTCCGGGTTTTTGATGATTGGAGATGAAGCTACGGGAACATTTGCATACGAGTCTTTCATGGACCCAAGCGCTGATTTCTGTCGGGTAAATTACCCAGGAGTAGAGTTGCTGGGTTTTGGGTTCAGCTTTGGTAGGTCCTGCCAAAGAGTTTTCCTAAGTGTTTGTGCGAATTTAAAAGAAGTTTTAGTTACACATCCTTGTCAGCACTTGCTGATGTTCTTGGCCGTTGTGGTAGATGGGGAGCAGTGTAGTATCTCACTGTGTTTGTAATTTATGTTTTCCCAGTGACTGATGAAATTGGCCTTCTTTTCACGTGCTTAGTGATCATTCGGAGATTTTTTTCTGTGTGTGCCTGGAACGTGCCCGCTCAAGTCTTTTGTCCTTAAGAGAAAAAACAAACAAAACTGGGTTGTCTTCTCTTATCAATTTAGAGTTCTTTCTGTATTCCAGATAGAGTCCTTTGTGAAATATACATGTGCATTTGTACGTGTGTGTGTATATATTAATATATATTATTATCATTTTTTTTTTTTTGAGACAAGATCTTACTCTGTCACCCAGGCTAGAGTGCCATGGCGTCATCGCTCACTGCAACCTCCAACTGCTGGGCTCAAGCGATCCTCCTGCCTCAGCCTCCTGAGTACCTGGGACTATAGGTGTGCACCACCACACCTGGCTGATTTTTCTAATTTTTATAGAGACAGGGTCTCACTGTTGCTCAGGCTGGGGTGTGTGTGTGTGTGTGTGTGTGTGTGTGTGTATATATATAAAATTTTTATATATATATATTTTTAATCCCAGTCTGTGGCTTCCATATCACTCTTAATGATTTCTTCTGACGAACAGAACTTTTCCTTAAGATCAATCAATCCTTCAGTTTCTTCTAAAAACTTTGTTATTTTGCCTCACCGACAGATGTTTGTGTATGGGATGCAAGGTTCGCGTTGGTGTTTCAGAAAGTCGACGCCTGCTCCCGTGTGGACGAGGCCATGAGGGGGCCGACGGGGTCCTCGGGGTGAGACAGGGCGGTGGCGTGGCCTGGAGTACGGGGACAGTGGCCCCGGGAGCGGCTGGGGAGAAGTGGAGGGTGTGGAGAGAGGTGTCACAGCGGATCGAACAGGACTGGGCGATCTCAGCATCGTTTAGGACACTTTCTATTTTGAAAAACGCTATCTCATGAGTCCCGGGGCTGGACCACCTTGCCAGGCCTGTGCAGCCTCTCCCCACGCTGGGAGGCTGAGTGACTGCTAGTTTTCTGGTGATGCCTGCTGCGCGGTCCTTTCGGCAGCCTGTAGCCAGGAGATCCTGCATGTGGAGCACCCTTGGGTAAAGCAGTTTTTATGTTATATAAATAAGTATATATCTATATGCTATATAAAATATATAGTGCATGTAATCATGTGTATGAGTGCATACACACATACACATATATCCACACACATGCATATGTATATCTTGCATCCTGAATCAGGAACCCCAAGTTTCAGGTGTAGTCCTAACTGGCAGGTGTCCCGCCCTGGGTTACGGAAAACACCCTTCTCTCTCCTCGTTCCCATTGTCCTGCCCCCAGACCCCAGCAGACTCGCCTTATTTTTGGACTTAGCATTTGTCACGAAGGTGCTGTGGTTTAATGATCCAGGAATGAATCCACTTTGGGGATTTTTATTCTTTCCAAGCACCTAAGGAGTGCTTACGGATTTGGTTATCACCGTGACTCAGGGTGGGGGATTGTGTCGCTCCTGGTAACTGTTGGTAACCACTGGGCCGGGGCAGAGAACGCTGAGCATCCTCCGCTGTTTTAGGCTGGGCTCCCCGAGAAGCAGCCCTGAGACAAGGACGGGACTATGAGAGGTTTTGGGGGGAGCTGGCCCTCGGCGGCACTGTTGGCTGAGCGTGGAAGGTGAGATAGGGGAGGCACGGAACTAATACAGGGAGTGTTATCAAGACCATGCTGCCGGGTGCAGGGGCTCACACCTGTAATCCCAGCACTTTGGGAGGCTGAGGCAGGAGGATCACTTGAGGCCAGGAGTTCAAGACCAGCCTGGGCAACATAGTGAGACCCCATCTCCACAAAAATTTTTTTAAAAAAGAAGACCACACACCTCAGACTTCTCCCTCAGAGAGGGAGTCTTTGGTGGAGGGCTGCTCTAGAGCACTGACTCGGTTCAATTCTGGCCTGAGCTGCTCCCGTAGCCCAAAACCAAGCCCTTAGCCAGAGAACTGTAGACGTCCTCAGTAGGCCAGAGGTGAATGCTTCGGGCATAGGGCAGGGCACCAATGGTGGCTGCACCCTCCTTGACAAACACTCAGATGCTGTGATGCTCGTGTATTCGGAAATTCAGTTCATGGATTCAGAAATTCAGTCTAACTTTTTGTTTTAACTTCTTCGGCATTACGGATTTTTTTTCTCTTATTACAAACATTCGTTTTATCAGACGGCAGCACAGGAAAGGAATCAAGAGAGTTGGCTTCATGATCTTAGCGTCTCTGAGCCTCAGTTTTCTTATCTGTAAAATGGGGGTAAGATACCACCTGCCTCAGTGGTGGTTGGGAGCAATAAATTTTTGTCTGTGAAGTGGTTCCCACAGAAACCAGCTACACATTCACAGAAACTTCTCTTGTTATTATTATATAAAATTTAAAAATTATAACTAAGCCAAGAGAGTAAAATGACCCATAGTCTTATCTTCCCCTACTTACAGATAAGCTTTGTAAACATTTTCATACATATTCTTCTAATATTTTCTCTAAGTATCCATATATTCAAATTGATACACCCATCAGTGTGAATCTGTATAAAACAAGAAATGGATCTTCAGGTCCACATTGTACTTAGACATTTTAAAATTTTACTCTGACCTGTTTATTTGGCCAGGTCGTACATTCGCAGATGCAAGGCAGAAAGCTGCCCAAGTGTGGACAGTGACGAGCCTGCCTCCCATCTGCCTCCTCCATCCGTCTCCGAGGGAATGGATTTAAAACTTATTTTTAATTACATTTTATTTTGTCCCCCCCGAAACTCTTTGTAACCGCTTTTAGCTAAAAGTGTCAAAGATTCGATTGTACTCATTATAACTCATTATTTACCAGTCAGTGAGCCCTGAGAGAATTCCTTGCAGGAGGCAAAGGCTGCCCTGGAAATCGAACCGCGTGTCCCCAGGGTGTGATGTTCCTGCTGCCCGTGAGCCGCCGCGTAAGGATGAAGGACTTGGGGGGCTGAGGGAGCGGCGGCTGGTCATCGAGCCGTGGCGCCCCTCATTCTAAACCACAGGTGTAATGAATCGCTCCGTTCCTTGGAGCCTCCGTTAAGCAGAACCCTTCATTAACCCAAGGCCTCTACTTTACCGGCCTCATGGCCATGTCCCCTGCGTTTAAGGCAGAGGGACAAAGAGGTCAAAATAAACCGTCCTCAGCCATTACCAGAGGTCATACGTAGCTCCTTACGATGGGTGGGTAATTAGCGGTTAAACAAGGTTGGGCCTGGGTTTTGGGACAGCCAGCCCTGTGGCTCGCGTCTTCTTGTGTTGAGAAAGTGAGGATGGTGTTAGAAGATCGAGGCTTTGAGTGCCAGCTCTGCCTGTTTCCACCCATATTATGCCCTCTCTCTGAGCCTCAGTTTCCACTTCTGTATCATGGGACTGCACCGTGCTGTCCAGTAGAACTCTGTACCCAGCCTCTCGTGCCTGTTGAGTACTGGAAATGAAGCTTGTGCAACTAAGGCACTGAATTTAAACTTTTATATAATTTCAATGAACTGATATTTAAATTTTAGTAGCTATGTGGAAAAAATAGTACCAGGACCTACCTCGCGGGATTTGAGGCTGTTAATTAAATGCCTGCTGTTAAATGCCTAACCATCGGGAATGGGGAATTAGGTCTCTGGTGGCCCCTCGAGGGTGGGGCAGCCCAGACTAATAACCTTGCGGAGGCCTGGGCTTTCGGGTTATTCCGGCAGCCGCTCGGCTCAACGCTGCCCCCTGCAGGAAGCCCTCCTCTTCTCTCCTTAGCTGAGTTCAGCGCTCTATTGGTTTCCGGTGGCTGCTGTAGCGGATTCCACGACTTAGCGGCTGAAACAAATTTCTCACTTTACAGTTCTGGAGGTCCGAGGCTAATGCGGGTTGGCAGGGGTGGATTCCTGCCGCAGCTCCGGGGAGAATCCAGTTCCTCGCCTCTTCCTGGAGGCCGCCGCGTTGATCGGCTTGTGGCCCCGCGTGGCTCTGATCTGCGTCTCTGTTGTGCGTTTTCCCTGGCTCTGACCCTCCTGCCTCCTCTTACAAGGTCCCTTAATCCAGGATAACCTTCCCATTTCAAGAGCCTTTGCTGAGTGGCATCTGCGGAGTCCCTTTTGCTATGTAAGGTCATATAGTTGCAAGTTCTGGGGATTAGGACCTGGACACCTTCGGGGGGCATTTTTCAGTCTGCTGCCAGCTCTGCTTCCCGTGCGTCTCCGTCGTGGCTCTGAGCACCGCCCACCCGCCCCGCCACGCTGCCGTGGTCGCCACCTGTGGCCGTGCCTCCTCCCCACCAGACCACGCTTCAAGGACAAGGACGTTCTGCTCTAGAACTTGCCAGAACACCCGCTCCCAGCCCAGTGCGTCCTGTGCCACGCCAGCGTTAGGACTGGGGCTTGCTAAGTGGTTGACTTGTGTAAATCACGTTGCTTTTCCAAACCTCAGTTCATATCTGTTAATACCGTAAAATGGGGTTCATAATAGTGTCAACCCCACGGGGGTCCTTGCCTAGCACGTGGGCGGCACTTTATAGCTCAGCGACTGCTGAAACACTTGCAGGGTGGACAGGGGCTTCCAGAGCGAGGCCACCTGGGCTCAAATCCTGGCACCACCACGTGGGCAGGTGCTAAACCTCCTGTCTGCTTCCGTCCAGCGGGCTTGTCGCGAGACTCTCCTCCGAGGGTGGGTTGAACGGGGACGTTCGGTTAACATGCCGTCTTGGACGGAGACGCGTGCTCCGTTAGCGTTAGCGATGTGAGGCTGGACTGACCAGTTCCAGACTTTCCCGGGGCCCAGCACTTGCAGATCCAAGGACAGAGCAGCCCAGTAAACTTGGAACAGGCCGTTGAGTTCCCTCGTTGGCGGTTAGCGCAGGTGTGTCTCTTTAGCTGCACGGAGGCCTGGGTTCTGCGCCAGGAGGGGGCCTGTTGTCGTGCCCCGAGGCCGGCAGTGCCAGGCCCCTGACGGGTTTATGGGTCCTGGACGTCACAGGAGGAGGAGAAGCCAGCTGGTTGCCTGATGGGCGTGGGCAGCACGGCATCCCTCCCGGGAGAACCGGGCGAGGACTTGTCAGCCGTCACCGCGGTGTGTTGGCACAGAGAGCACAGAGACGGGGCGGGGCGGGGCGGGTGCTGTGCACAGAGATGAGGCTGTTCACATCCCTGGGACACCGGTTCCATCTCGACCACCCTTGAAGGCTTTCCTCGCACCCTCGGGCAGGAGGATGCTGTTGGGTGTTCACATTTCCTGGCACCCCCGCCCCTCCTTTAACCAAGACCTGTGGGACCATAGGCTGGATGGATCGTTGGCCAGACTTGTGAAAAATATCCACGCGCCCTGTTCCCCTTCCCTCCCTCTTCCTAGCCGTGAAACGGGGTGCAATTTGAGAACGGATAAAGGCAGATTCCTCTGAATCACTTTTTCTCTTGGATTTTTTCATTAGAGAGCTAATCCTTTGGATCTTAAAAATGTAGACAATCGTCTTGCCCTCTATAAAATCACACCATCTCACAAATACCCTTTTGAGTCTTTGTATTCTATTTGTTTGCACATTCATTTATCGTGTATTTGTAGGAACCTGCCATGTGCCAAGTCTGCTGGTAGAGGGTTTACGTGCACCATCACCTTTAATCCTCAGACACCTTTGAGGTAGGTGTCATTGAACTTACTCATGAAGAAACTGAGCTTTGAGAGGCGAAGTGGCTTGTCAAAGGCACTGTAACTACTGTCTTCACTTAGAAGACATTTATCCACTTAATCAATTTGTGCCAAACTCCCCATGTCCATTAGGAAGTGTGGCTTAAATAAATAGATTTTTATTATTTTTTACATAGAAGAAAAAGAGGAGAGTAATTCAGAGTTAGCACAGTGGCTCAACTATGTCATCAAGGTCTTTCCAATGTCATGATCCTTAAAGTGCTGGCTTGTGGACTCTTGGTCCCAAGATGGTTGCCATGGCTCCACGCATCGTATCTTCATTCCAGGTAGGAAGCAGGAGAGACAGCACCACAAACCACCTACAGCAAAACAAAAGCCTCCCTACAAGTCTTCCCCATTTCCTCTTATGTTCTTATATATTTTTGGTCAGAACTGGGTCACGTGGCTATTTTTAGCTGCACAGGAAGCTGAAAAAAGCTAGTCTCTGACTTGTCAGAGAGGAGAGAAACTACCTGAGAGCCCGCATCTGTGCTGTCGACTCCAACACCATGTCCTTTCCACGGTGCTGGTAATTTCCCTGTTCAAATTAAACAACAAAAAAAGCATGAACTTTTATCATATCCACTTAACCCCTGTACCATCATTTTATTTTTAAATGTTTCCCTTTCTGAAAAGTTAAATAAATTTATTTAAAAAGGAACCTTTCAAAAAAAAAATCTCTGTTGTACATAGAAAACCAGTGTCACTTGCCTTCAGTGGAAAATAACAGTAAAAACTAAATACAGTGGAAATGAAATGATATTTTAAACCTGCTGCTACTGCGGCAGCTGACGGTTTGAGCTTGATGCTGTTTTCTCTCTGTTAGATCGGGAGATTAGCAGATAATGGAGATGGAGGTGTTAAGGTCTTAGTGTCACCCAGCAGAGACTGTCTCGGGGACTTCCGAAGGCTCCCAGGAGAGCAGAAAGGAAACAGCTTCCACACAGTGTCATTCAGGGCACCTGAGTGCTGTGCCCGGATTTCAGACCATCCTGTTACCTAAAACCATCTGTGGCCCAGGTGGGCGGCTTCCTACCTCCGAGGAACTCAGCACTCTGCCTTACCTGTGCCCGGCATCCGGTAGGTTCTGGGGCGGGTGACTCAGACTGAAGGTCCCCGTGCCCTGGGTGGGGTGTAGTGGCGGGTGTGCATCTGGGGAGAAAGCCTCAGGCTTATCTCTGATATGAGGCATTTCGATCGGGTGAATTGCCCAGGAGGGTTGGAGGTCGCTTTGGCCTGGGCAATCAGCATGGGCTTCCTGGAAGAGGCCACATTTAAACTGCTCTAAAAGGATGGGTAGGGTAGAAAATAGAAAATAGCGCAAATAGAAATTGTGCGCTGGGTGAAGGGCTGTCCATGCAGAAGGAAAAAGATGAAAAGGACATTCAAGTCGTGGGACCCATTCGAGGATCTGGGAGTATTGGTCGGGGCCTGCAGTATAGACGAGATTAGTTTCAGGGGGGCCTTGAGTGCTCGCCCGATGCAAGGGACAGTGGGTGCCATGGGTGGTTCTAGAGCTGCAGAGTGACGTGAACAGACATTTTCAGGATTTGAGCTTTGCACGTAAGACAACTCTTGGGCCGACATAAGCTAATTGCTTTAGAAATCGACTTGTACTTGGAGGGAGTTATTATTATTATTTTCTGCAATGCAGTGTGACTTCTCAGGCTCCCTAAGGAGAGAGCGTGCTGTGCTCACGTTTTTCTGAGTCCAGCATTGTGCTGCTGTGTTTTACGTTGAATCGAGCCTTGGAGTTGAGTTTCCTCTGCGCGGCCGGAATGTGAGTTCCAGGGCCGGGTCTTCCTTCCTGCTCCCGACGCCAGCCGCACGCGGCCTCCTGGCTGGTCCCAGACTCCCTCCTCTCGGTGAGCTGTTCTGAGTACCCTCGGAAACCTTCTGGTGAAGGCTGTGATGACCCTGTTGTAAAGAAGAGCCCTTAAAGCTCCAGGTACGGGCAGGGCCTGGTTTATTGTTCATTAGACATTTTTACTGGGTGTGCCCCAGGGAGCGGCTGGGAACCGTGACGTCTGAAGCTCTGAACTGAGTCAGCGCGGGAAGCATTTCCCTTAGATATGATTCCGCATGTATCCAAAGTTCTAGAAAAGGTGTGTATCCTTTGAACCAGATAGCCCGCTTGAGACAGTGATTTATTAATATATTGGGAAAATAAATTGCATGTGAGTATTCATCGCAGTATTGGTTTTCATGTTCAACAGTTGGAAAGTTGCTCCATTAAAGATCCAATAGTGAGGGACGGGTTATCTAATGACGACGTGTCCATGTAATGGAATACCGCGAAAGCGTTAGAAACCCCGTATAGGGTGTGTAGCTGTTGATGTGAAAGATGCCCATGCCATAGTTTGAAATTAAACACCAGAAACAAAAACGAGTTTCTAAATAGCATGCATGATCTAATTCCATTTGAAATTTGACCAAAAGTTCCTTATTTTCATCGGGAATGCTCAGGTTGCTGTACATCAGAATGCTAATAGTGTCTGCTGAATGTGGATGGTGGGTTTAGAATTATTAAAAATACTCTTGCTTCTCTGTATATTTGGACTTTTCTGTAGTTATCACCTGGAACACCTGAAGAGGCCTAATGGAGGGTGGGTCTCACCAGAATATTGTAAGAGCTTTGAGTATTTGCAAGAGGAGACGCCCCACCCTTGGGGGAGTCCAGTCTCTCAGAGGACTCGTTTGGCCACAATCTTGAACAAGGGCAGCAAACTTATTCTGTAAAGAGCTATAGTAAATATCTTAGGTTTTCTGGGCCATATGGCCTCAGTGGCAACTATTAAACTCCGTCACTAAGACAGAGCCGTAGATACTGGCTCTTGGAAGAAGCTGTAGATGATATATAAATAAATGGGTGTGGCTGTGTTCCAGTAAAACTTTATTTACAAAACCAAGCAGTGGGCCAGGTTTGATCTGTGGATTCTAGTTTGCCAATTTCTGATCTAAAGAAAAATAAGGAAAAAAAAAAACCAACAGCTTGTTAATGGTTTTAGTGAGTGGTCAGCCAATCCCAAAATAGCACAAGTTGCAGGAAGGAACAGGCCAATGAAATTGAAAAGGCGGATGTTTAAAGAGAGGGCTAAAGATAAGGTGTATCGTTCTTTCTCCAGATCAGCACATGCACCTGGACAGGGAGTGCTGGGAGAGGCCCTGTGGATTGTGCTTCGGAGGGTACAAAATGCAACTCAGCGTGTTAAAGGTTCTGAAAAGTCGTGCTGGAAAGACACTTGCTATTGTTGAACCCACAATTTCTCAAACTCGTTGAATACACCACAAAACTCTTTTTTGTGGGTGTATGTGCCACCCACTTCTATGGTCCAGGGGCCACTTCAAGCTTCGCCCCAAACTCCAGAGTTGGGAACATCAGATGTGCTCAACTCTAACGATGGGACTTACAGAACTCAGCACTGTGCTAATTAACGCTGTCCTTAACAAAAACAGTCCGCGCTCCATAGGAAACTTAGCTCTCAACAGCAGGGTGAGAATCTTATTTAGCCCCTCTACAATCCTTTATTGAGCACCAGTTGTTTTTAAGAAAACATGGGAAACGAGGAGATACAGAATGTGCACCCCGGAATCCAGACATTTGGTCTCCGTGGGGGGGTGTGTCAGTTGCAGAGACAAGTGGAAAATGCAGAACCGAGGAGCCTTCGGGCTGAGCCAGGTCGGAATCGCAGAATCTTTAAAATGACGGGGAATTAACGCCCCCGTGTTCAACCTCTTGTTTCTGAGGCCGGAGTAAGGGCGGGGCTCACCCAAGCTGTCACTGCCCGTTAGCGGAGATGCTGAGACATACTAGGGTGATGGACGTAGATTGCATTTTTATGAAATATCCAGAAATGGCAAATCCTTAGAGACAGAAAGCAGATTAGCGGGTGCCAGGGGCTGGGAGAGGGGAACGGGGAGGGACTGCTTAATGGGTACGGGATTTCCTTTGTGGTGATGAAAACGTCTTGGAATTAGATACCGGGGATGGTTGCACAATATTGCGAGTTCACTAAATGCCACCGAGCAACTTTGAAATGGTTGAAATAGTGGAGATTTTGGGATTTCTACCATAATTTTTTAAAAGTAGGGTGATGAAGTAATTTATTGTGCAAACCTGGACACCGTGGACAGCAGGAGGGATCTGTCCCAGGTGGACCACGATGCAAGGTCACCCTGACCGAAACCCCCCTGCTCTGACTCCCAGGCAAGTGATTTTTACTCGTGGATGCCGACAGGTGGCGACTCTTGTGACATTTCAGATGCTTGTGAGTCCTGGGTTATTTCAAGTAGGGGTTATGACCAGGGCTGTCTTCCTGCTGCAGGTGGATAGTCAACACTGCAAGGGACATCTTTGTGCATGTAGCTTTCCTTTTGGGTTACTTCCGTAGGATACGTTTTTAGAAATGGGACTACTGAGTTGAAAATAAATATTTCTCTGGCGGGGTGAGAAATACAGGGGGAAAACATTTGCTTTGGGGTCAGAAGACCTGGATTTCAACCCTCTCTCCCCCTTTCTAGCAGTGAGATCGGAAACTGGCTGTTTCTGGGCTGCATTTTCCTAATCTGTGCAATGGTGGTAATAATGTGAACAGCCAAGGTCACTGCTTGGATTAACGACAGAAGGCAGAAGAGACTGAATCAGTTAGTGTGGTGCCTGACTCTCGATGGGGTGTCAGAAGATGTTAGTTGAAAGTGAATATTGCCATTGCTTTTATAACTTACATTGTCCCCGGGGGCGGGCGAGCAAGTCCATTTTCCACACCCACCACTGCGTCGGATGTTACTGTTATTTTCTTTTCTCAGCGATGTCTTCCCTTCAGGTGAGTTTTTGCACACTGACTTTATACCCGTCTCGACGTCAGACTCTGGGGATACAGCTGTGAACAGGACCCAGGACCCTTCCTGTGCCGGGAGCTTACGGTTTAGTGAAGGAAACAGAGATAATCACCACCCTTTCCGTCAGTGCTGGGCAAGGGGGAAGCACAGGGAGTGAGGTACTGGAGCACAGAGGAGGCACCTGAAGCAGCCCTAGGGCATCAGGGAAGGCTTCCTGGAGGAGGCAGCCTTATGGTGATGAGAATTGATGAGGAAATGGCAGTGCAGAGGTGTGAAGCTGAGGAAAAGCATGATGCGTCTGGGGTTCATTGTGCTGGAGTATATGTGTGTGTGTGAGAGAGACAGACAGACAGATGGGTGGTATCAATCATCAGACTGAAGCTGGTGAGATAAAGAGGCTCCGGATCCCACCTGTCCTCAGAGACGGGGTTGGTCTCTATCTGGAGGGGGCAGTGCGGAGACACCTGTGGGCTTCCAGCAGGGAAGAGACATCCTGGTGCTTGTATATTCGAGAATCCCTCTGGCTGCTGCTAGAATAGACTGGGGGAGCCCCCAGATGGGGCAGGAAGGAGGCTGATTTTAAATGTCCCTTCTCGGCGAAGCCTCCCTGGCCACCCCATCTCAAATTCCTTCCTTTATCGTCACTTATCTAACCTTCTGTATATTTCACTTACTTATGTTGTTTATTTTCTTTTCTCCTGTCTTCTCGAATGTCAGCTCCGTGGGAGCAGGTTTCTATATGTTTTGTTCATTGCTGTGTCCCCAGCGCCAGGCACATAGTAGGCACTCACTAACCGTGTACTGGAAGGAAGGCAGGCACTAGGGCTGCAGCCGTGGGGTCCGGGATGGGAGGATGCATGCACTCCAAATGACACTTGGCATCTTGGTTGGGCCTTTTCTCTCCGGGGCCCGTGGGTGGACAGATCGAAGGTGTAACACAGCCCCGCTCTTCCGGGAGGACACAGCGCACACTTTGCCAATCCATGCTTGGCTGTTCGCGCAGCGCACCACACAAGATGGGTTTGCACAGTTGGGGGGGCCAAGGTCACGTTCCGGAAGACGCTGGAAGGTGTCAGGACCAGCCCACGCCCCTCACCAGATGGTGGCGTTCCCAGGAAGCGGCAGCCAGAGACGGCTGAGTGAATGGTTGATGAGCTCAGATCGGATTCAAGGGTGTAACGATGGAAGATCCTCGCAGCTGTGAGAATGGATGAATGCCTCGGAGGCTGCCAAACAGTGCGGTTTCGAGTGGAAGTGCTTTTTCTTGCCTTCTCTCTTGCGGGTCTCTCGGATTCCCCGGGAGACCACGAGCCCCAGCACCAAGCACAGAGCCTGGCGCTTTGGCAGGTGTTTGCGGAAGGAGGGTCAGAAGGATGGGAGAAGAAACGCTTTCGAATGACTCCTGTGTAATTTCGGCACCTGTTGCTTCTGGTGACGACATTCTCAGACGAGTCTTTTTTTTTTGTCTGCATGAAATGGCAGGAAATGGGAATTTTGAACTTTGCAAATCATTCCTGGGAGATCCAGCTCGTGGAGTTGGCAGGTTCAGCAAGAGAGAAAAAATACCCATTGCTATGGCCACTGCTTGTGGCTAGACTGACGTCCTCTCTCTCGCGGTCCACCAGCCTCCGGGCCTCCCTGGTGGACGCCTCGCCCCCCGTCTGCCCCACACGCTGACCTCCGTGAGGAGATGGTTTGAACCAGAGATGGCTCAGACTGTTTCCCTTCTTTCCTGGTTTTGGCCGTGGTGCCCAGCTGATAGACTATTTAAAAAAAACTGAGCCAGTGTCCCTTAGGGATAAGTAGCAGCTGGCCTCTGTGCAAGTGTGCCTCCAGAATGTTTTGGAAGAGACTAACATCTATTAAATCAAGCATAACATATGGGATGCATCTAAAAGCAAGGCTTTAAAGCCTATAGTTAAATCGGTTTCCTTGTCTTTTACCGCAGGTTAAACGAAAACCTGAGAATCGTGGGTTGGGAAGGACTTTAAAATATTATTGAACCGTCTACTAAGGTGGTTTAAAAACTTCCTTTACTTTCCTTTGTTCATGGACTTATTAATTGATTTACTGAGTCGCGTTTGCGTACTAGGCATTTGCCAGGCACTCGAAATGCGGTCTTGAGAGGTAGACCGGATCATAAGGCAGAGTAGAGGTGGCAGAGGCGCTGTTCTGTTCAAGGGGTGTGGACCAAGAGACTGACTTCCCTTACTTCCTCTCGCCTTCCGCCTTTCCCTTCCCTGCGGAATAGCCCCTGCAGCGGGTCCAGGGATTCTAAAGGGGGTGGCGTTTGTGCACCATTGATCCTAATTCAGCAACGGTTGCTCCGGTGGCCCCCCCCAGGAAGAGCCACGCGGAGAATCATCCGTTCCACATTTGGGCACATGAGCTCCCGTGACGGCGTGAGGTTAAAGTGGTCACAGCAGGTGTCCGGCGGTGGCCCGTCCCAGGGCGGAGCCCCTCCCTGCGGCCCAGAGAAGCGGGTGGGGGTCTCTCAGTGGGGCTTCGTGGGTGGAGCTTCCATCTGAGCGCATCCCAGCTCTGGCTCCGTCACTCACCAGCCACAGCCAGAGTAGCTCATCTTGTGTTCCAGGTGGGTTGGTGTCATTTGCCGTGAGACTCACGGCATCTAGGCTTATTTGGCGTTTTAGAAGAGGAGAAGTGGGGTCAGAATATTTCATCGTTCATTTGTTTATTCACTCAACAATCATTTATTTGTGCATTCGGTAATTTTGTCTTTGGTGCTATTATAAACCATGATATTTATTCTGCAGTGTTGTGAGTCCGTGTGTGTGTGTGTGTGTGTGTGTGTGCACGTGCATATGTTTCTTACAGAAGACTGAGTTCCACGGGTGCAGGGGCTATTTCTCGCTCATGTTTGTGTATGTAGTAGGTGCCCCTTAAACACGTACCAGAGAAATAGGGACGATTTTTGCAGAGTGCCTACTGTGGACTCACACCATTTATGCACACGTATATATGAGGCTACGTAATCGAAAAGCTGAAAGGAGCATAAGTTTTACTAGCTGGAGGAGACGCCAGCGAAGGCAGTTGGAGCTCGAGAGCTTTCGCGCCGTCTGTTCACATACTGCCAGAACTCCGGAACCGAGGCTGTCGTCCTGTGTCTCCCCAGACCCGCGACACTCTGCCTGCCGGAACGAGCCGGCCTCTCCCCGCCTGCTTCTGCCATGGGAGCGTGCGGACAGCCCCGTCCACGGTGAGACGTGAGACCATTGGCTTTCCCCGGCGGTCACACCCCCCCGCCCAGGGCCTGCTGGCTCGGGTAAGTGGGGCCCGTGCTCGGCCAGCGGGTGGAGGGCAGCCGTGGGTTCTGCCCCGGCTTCGTCTCTGTCCTTTGCATCCTTTCATCGTCCTGCGTCTCATGTCTGGGCTACGTGTGTGTCACAGAGCAGGATTTCAGGAGGTCACGGGGCTGGCCGTAAAGGTGAACAGCTCTGATGCTGGGTGAGATTCCGGAGCCTTAGGGCTCTGCTGGGGTCTATGCAGATGGAAATGCTCCGGTTCTCAGATTCTCCTGTCTGATCTCTCTTCTGCCTCTGACCGAGTCTAGACGATGTTCTCCGGTTTGGGGAGATGGAATCTGTTAGCACCATCGAGCGTGTAAGGGAGAGAAAATATCAAAATCTGTCTGCCTTTCTTTCCTGGAGGCTGCCGAGTGAGTCAGAGACGGGGGAGCAGAGTGGGGCCCCGAGGAGGGGAAGCGGGAGGCTCACGCGCAACTGAAATGCCTTCCACTTGTTTAGCCCGTCTACGTGGGGGCTGGCTGGCGGCAGTTTCACGGGGAGAGAAAGCACTGGTGTGACAGGTGCCTGCCCATCAAGAGCAGGGACTTGCCTGGCACTTCGTAAGACTGAAAAGGAATAAAAAATAATTTTTAGACAGGCAGAGCTGCGTGGGTCCTGGACCTGACAGGTTTCAGCTGTGGGGTGGTAAGCGGGCCTGGCGACCTCTCTGGCCCCTTCCCCTGCATCCCCACAAGGGAGGTAACAGTCACTCCCGCCTTTCGGGGTTGTTGGAGGATTAATGAGAGAGGAGGGCTCCGGTTTTGAGAGAACAGATCTCACAGTTGCATGAACAAGGGGCTGATGCCCTGAGCCGCCGCAAAATGGGGTCTGATCGTCAGGCCCACCTGATAAGCTTGCGGGATGGATGAGATTTATAATGCACGTGAATTGCTTGGCCTTCCCTAGGGTCTCACTCATGCTAAGCTGTCACTGTTAGCTGTTCCTTTTTTTATGAAGAATATGAAGGCCAGGCGCGGTGGCCTGTGATCCCATCCCAGCATTTTGAGAGGCTGAGGCAGGAGGATCGCTTGAGGCCAGGAGGTCAAGACTTCCTTGATATGGGTAACATAGCGAGACCCCATCTCTACAAAAAAATTTAAAAAATTAGCCGGGCATGGTGGCGCGTGCCTGTAGTCCCAGCTACTTGGGAGGCCGAGCCAGGAGGATCGCTTGAGCCCAGGAGTTGGAGGCTGCTGTGAGCTATGATGACACCACTGCACTCCAGCCTGGGTGACAGAGTGAGACCCTATCTCCAACTATAAATAAATAAATAGATTTTCAAAACAGAATGTGAAGTCAGCCAGCATAAAGTTAGGTGTTCCACAGAAAAGAACCTAAAGGCAAACAAGTAACAGCAAATTGAGAAAAATGAGATGGCTTTTTTTTTAATGGTATCTGGAAAGGTTGGGGAGGGAAAAGTAAAGGGACCCAGGGACAGTCTGGTGGGGTTGGTGGCTGAGGCCTGGGTTCCCCAGCGGCCACTCACCCTCTTGGTGCCCCCAGGGACTCCTGCTTTGGGGAGCTGCGTGGGCCGCGGCGGTCTCTTACCTTCTCTGTGTGTGGTGCTGGGCACGGGATCACAACGGGAATCAGCTGGGATCCCCAGCGTGCAGGCTCTGCGGGGGGACATGGGGTCACAGCAGTGAGGGACCCTGAGGACGCTCCCCCTGGGGCTTATGCCAGGAGCCGGTGGTGAGAGTGTGGGGTCGAAGCTGGGTTCGAATCCTGACTTCTGCTCTTTCTTCCCAAGTGATGCAGGCCGGTACTCCGCCTCTCTGAGCTGGTTTCTGTATCCGTACGGCAGAGACAATCGCTTCTTACCGTAGAGCTGGCCGGAGATTAGCCGAGTCGGGGAACGTCCTCTGGTGAGTTGGCGCCTTTTCCACACCCTCTGAGCTGGAATGAACTTCAGAGACGGCCATTTAGTCCCCCCCCCTTGCCCAGAGCTCAGAGAGGTGGAGAGACAGGCCCGAGCCTGCCCGCTGAAGTCAGCACAGGGCCCTGGTCCAGAACCCGGGGCCCAGGGCTCTCTGTCTTGTTCCCCCAAACCACTCTTCTCCAACCCACACACGGACCGTGTTCTAAATTTCGTTGTGTTTTGTTTTCTTTTAGCAGTTGCTCCTCCATTTCCAGTGTTCCTAATCCCCATGGACCCACAACCGTAACCATGGCGACGCGGGTCGAGGTCAGCTCCATAACGCCCCTGACCGTGGTGCCAGGCCTCAGCGAGATTGGCAAGGAGGAGACCCTGAAGCGGACTTACTTCTGCCAGGCCGGCGACACCTCCGGGGCTCCCCCGGCCAGGATCTTGGAAGCAAAGAGCCCGCTGCGGAGCCCGGCGCGCTTGCTGCCCCTGTCAAGGCTCGCCCCCAAGCCCTTCTCCAAGGAGCAGGCCCCCCCGGACGTGACACCCCCCGTGTCGTCTTTGCGGCACAGCCCGACCAGCCTGTCTCCTTCCGGTGGGCTGCCCGAGCAGCTGGCAGCAAAGGACCCGGACCAGAGGATGCCCGGCTTGCTGGGCCAGGAGGTGGGTGGCGGGGACGGCCCCCGGAGAAGCTCGTCTCTGTTCTCCAAGGCCGCGTTCCTGCGGCCCAGCCCCAGCACCGCGATTCTCTTTGAAACCACCAAAACCGGCCCCACTCTGGGGAAGGCAGCCAGTGAGGGGGCTCGGGAGGCCAAAGCGGGCGCGTCTCATGAGTCCCCCTCGGGCTCCCGGCCCGAGGTGGCCGCCAAGCCCGCCATGCCCGCCCGAAAGCCGGCGGGGACCCTTCCCCGGCCGGCCTCCCTGCCGCAGGACGCACGGCCGGCTGCAGCCCAGGAGGAGGCGGGCCGGGACCGGGCTCTCTCGAAGGCCAGCAGCGTGGAGGACGCGGCAGGCCCCGCTCCCGAGCCCAGGCCTCGCCCGAAGAGAAGGCCCGTGTCGGCCGTTTTCATCGAATCCATCCAGCCCCCGAAGCCGGGCCCCGGCGGGGTGGCCGCGGCGGGGAAGACGCCCCCCACCCCTCCCGAGAAGACGTGGGTGAGGAGGCCCAGGCCTCTGTCCATGGACCTCACGGCCCGGTTCGAGAGCAGAGAGGCCTTGCTGAGGAAGGCGGCCGACGAGGGCGGTGGAGCCACGGCGGGCTCCGCCACTGAGCGCCGGGCCCCAGAGAGGCCCAAACCCGAGCCCAGGCTGGACAGGGAGTGTTTGGCCAAGGCAGAGGCCCCCCTTCCGGACACGAGTTCAGACTTCGTGGAGGTGGCCCAGAAAATCCGCGAACGGAAGGAGAAGGTGATTTCGCAGCAGGAGACGGGCAGCCCCGGAGCCCTGGGGGGCTCAGCCAGGGTCGCCCCCAGAGAGGACCAGAGTCCTTGGGAGGAGCAAGGCCGGCTGGCGCAGGAGCCAGAGAAGGCACCAGAGCCCGCTTCGCCGGGGCCAGGAAGAGGCCCAGGACTCGCTGAGGTCAAGGGCAGAGCGGCTGAGGGAGTCCCCTCCCGGGGGAGCGTCAAGAAGCGGATCAGCCTTTTCGGAGAGGAGAGCACCGTGGCCGTGACCGTGGCCTTGGCGGCGGGGCCCGGATCCCCCTCGGCCACCCCCGAGTCCCCATCGGCAGCGCCAGAGCCCGAGAAAGGGGGCGTGAGCGTCCAGGCGCGGGTCAGGGGCTGGGCTGCCGAGAGCTCCGAGACAAAGCCCGAGATCAGGAGGAGGACGTTCCAGGCCCGGCCGCTGTCCGCGGATTTGACCAAACTGTGAGTGGACGCTCCCACATGCCTCGCTCAGCCCTGGGCTGCCGCCCACCGCCCACCAGAGACCCCGAGGGAAAGGGAACTGGGCTCTGAGCTCCTCTGGGTTTGGCCAGCAGTGGGGGCTGGAGCTCGGTTTCCTTGGCCTTTCTCGACTTTGCACCCCCTGTGAGCGAAGTGGGAGGTATGTGCCCATTTCACAGATGCAGGCCAGAAAGCGGAAGTACCCTGAGGAAGCTGCAGCCAGTTGCCATTGCAGCTCCGCCTGTCTCCATTGGATGAGGAGACGAGGCCTAAGCCTCCAGGAATGGCTTGAAATACAAAATCAGAGGAGTCAACATAACTTGGGCAGGTGTTTCCCCTCGCTGAGCCTCAGTGTCTTGATCTCGAAAATGGAAGTAATACTGAGACCTTCCTTAAAAGATTGAGATACAAACGTAGAGATGATGCTGGACTGCGACTCCAAATGATATTATTGATCCAGGTGGTTAATAATGACTCCCTAAACGTGGCACGCCTGTTCTCCCACAAGGGGCCACGACGGGGAGATGCCACCGGGCGTGATCAACTGGCTCGTTAATAACATGCATGCCACCAGCATACTTTGTCCGGGGCGGAGCTTGCAGGGCAGGGTGTCTGTCTGGGCAGACCGCCCTCCCGGCCCTGGGAACCGGGGCAGCCAGCCCGGCCACGGTTAGACCGGTGGCTCTCAGCACGTTAGAATCACCTGGAAAAAACACCCATGCCTGGGCCCCACCCCTGAAGACTCTGATTCAGTTGGCTGGTGAGGGGCTCCTAGTTTGGTAGTTTTTAAAAGCTTCCAAGGGGGTCTCTTGTGCAGCCCGGCCTGAGAACCCCTGAGTTAAGGCAGCAGAGAGAGAGGGGACGCCTGTGCCAGGGTCCTCGTAGAGCCTCGAGGGGCCGTGTGATCATTCCCCTCCGACAGATGGGGAAACTGAGGCTCTGAGTTTAGCAACAACACTCCACAGCCTCACACCTCCCGGGACACAGACTCTGGGTTGCTGAGGGTGGGTCAGGTTTTAAGTGGTTCAAGTTTTCTCCCTCCCTTTTCTCCAGAGCCCCCGGCCCTGAACTAAGCATGTGCCACATCTTTCAGGCATTCACACCGGAGAACTCTTCAGAGAGGGAAGGATGCCAGCCGCACTCCTTCTACCCCTTGATAGGTGGGGAAACTGAGCCCCAGAGAAGGATAATGACTGGGCCCTGCCTGCCCAGAGAGGCAGAGACAGACACGGCCCCCACACATTCCGTGACAGCCCACTGCGGAGGGGCTGCTGTCGTCCTGGGTTGCTAACAACACCAGTAATTATCCCTCCTGGGGCATCTTCACTCTTCCCTAAACGCCCTCATGTAGCTATTAGGGCCTTGGGTAGCCTCTTATCTGCCCCATAAAAGGGACGGGGAGGTGTTAATTATCCCCATTTTATAGATGAAGAAACAGAGGCTCAGGTGAGGTCACAAGCCCGACCCGAGCTCCCCAGTAAGGAGGCAGAGTAGAGCTGGGACTAGCACCTGCGTCTTCACCCCAGCCGGGGGCTCCTTCCACCCCGATGATGCTGTGTCTAAGGTAGGCTCTCCCCACCGGGCTCTTCTCCTTTGGGCAGCTGGAAAGGAAATGTTCTTTCTCAGAGGAAATCAGCTGGTGTGGCTTTCACCCTTGGGCTCCTGAGCTGTGGTGTGTGGGCTGCGGGGAATCCCAGCTTCCAGCTCCATCCAAGTAACTCGGATCTCTGTACCAGGTTTTCAAGTTCAGCGTCCAGCAACGAAGTCAGATATGAGAAGTGCGCTGAGCTGAGCGGTGAGCTTCCTAAGGACCCGAGAGAAAAGGTAAGGGGAGGCTGTGTTTGGCACTGCTGTGTTCCAGTGGCCACTCGCACTTCCTGGGAAAAGAGCTTCTGTGATCTGCTAGACCCAGGAGAGAATCAGAAACAGTAGCACAATTCTCACCTCTAATGTTGGGACTTTTAAAGTCTCTTCTCGCCTGATGGGCTCCGATTCCCCACTCCCAGGTATTCGATGCTGTTTGCAAATGTCATTGTCAGACATTTAATCTTTTCTTTGCAAAGAGCAGAGGAAAATGGCTTTCTTTTACATACGAGTGCCTGCTTTAGTGTCTTTATTAACACAATAAAATTTAGGTTAAAAATATTAAAAGAAACTCGCTCAAACCTCCCTCATTGTAGTTCTTACCCGTTTCTCTGCTCTGACTTCTCTGGCCACTTAGCCATAGAGAAAAGAGGCATGCGACCCACAATTAAATTGCTTAAAAAGCACTTTTTTATTTCATCTGTTTAACAAGAGAAAGCTTGGAAAGTAACTGCTAGGTATAACTGGTTTGTATTTGGTGCTTTCTGCAGTCGTAATTTTTTCTTTAAAGTTTTATTGAGATACAGTTGGCATACAGCAAAAGCACGTATTTAAAGCACGCAAGTCGATGGGTCGCCGCGTGTATGCACACCTGTGAAGCCATCGTCCCGGGCGAGATACGAACATTCCCATCACATGCAAAGGTTTCCTTGTGCTACTTTGTGATCTTCCCTCCCACCCCTCCGCCACAGGCCACCACAGATCTGCAACCTGTCACCGTAGATTACTTTGCCTTTCTGGATGTTAATACAGATGGAACCCGGCCTCTGTTGTTTCCCTCGGAGTAATTAATTTGAGCTCTTCCTGTCCTAGTGTGCATCCGTGGTTCGTGACGTTTTGTCGCTGACTGGTGTTCCAGGATGTGGGTAGACCAGTTAGTTTATCATTTACCCTTTTGTGAAAGGTGGGATTGTTTCCAGTTGGGGCCATTGCAGATAAAGCTACTGCGAACATTTGCGGACAGGGCTTCGTAGGGACCCGGATTGTCTTTTCTCTTGGGTGGACATCCAGGAGTAGAGTGGCTGGATCCTGTGGTGCGTGCGTGTTTAATGTTTTAAGAAACTTCTGCGGAATTTTAAAGATAACACCAGTGCTTGGTTCTGAGCCCATCTGTGCCCACCTCACGGTGACTCCCCAACGAGGCGGGCTGGCTTTGAATGGGGACGTTCGCCACTCTGGGGGTGGCGCTTTGCCCCCCGAGTTTTATCCTTGCAGCCTCTGAATCACTACTTCGAAATGGTTAGGAGAAGGTTCAGTTTAAGTAAAGTCCCTTATTTTCATCAAAATACTGTGGTCACAGGCCGGGCGCGGTGGCTCACGCCTGTAATCCTAGCACTCTGGGAGGCCGAGGTGGGCGGATCGTTCTGAGCTCAGGAGTTCGAGACCAGCCTGAGCAAGAGCGAGACCCCGTCTCTACCAAAAATAGAAAGAAATTA
>CAUYSK010015402.1:0-29357 GCA_963575035.1 Avahi laniger | reverse complement strand
TGGTTTTGGTGGAGGTGGTGGTGGTGGATGTGGAGGTGGTGGTACAGGTGGAGGTGGTGGTGGTGTTAGAGGTGGTGGTGGTGGTGGAGGTGGTGGTAGTGGTGGAAGTGGAGGTGGTACAGGTGGAGGTGGTGGTGGTGGAAGTGGAGGTGGTGGTACAGGTGGAGGTGGTGGTGGTGATAGAGGTGGTGGTGGTGGTGGAGGTGGTGGTAGTGGTGGAAGTGGAGGTGGAGGTGGTGGTGGAGGAGGGGGTAGAGGTGGAGGTGGTGGTGGTGGTGGTGGAGGTGGTAGTGGTGGCGGTGGTGCAGGTGGAGGTGGTGGTGGTGGTGGTTGTTATGATGACGGAGATGGAGGCAGTGGTAGAGGTGGTGGTGGTGGTGGAGGTGGTGGTGGTGGTAGAGGTGGAGGTGGTGCAGGTGGAGATGGTGGTGGAGGTGGCGGTGGTGGTAAAGGTGGAGGTGGTGGTGGTAGAGATGGTGGTGGAGGTGGTGGTGGAGGTGGAGGTGGTGGTGGTTGTTGTGGTGGTGGAGGTGGAGGTGGTGGTAGAGGTGGCGGTGGTGCAGGTGGAGATGGTGGTGGCGGTGGTGGTAAAGGTGGAGGTGGTGGTGGTAGAGATGGTGGTGGAGGTGGTGGTGGTGGGTGTTATGATGGTGGAGATGGAGGCAGTGGTAGAAGTGGTGGTGGTGGTGGAGGTGGTGGTACTGATGGAGGTGGAGGTGGTGCAGGTGGAGATGGTGGTGGTGGAGTTGGTGGTGATCATGGAGGTGGTGGCAGTAATGGAGATCGTGGTGGTGGAAGTGGTGGTGGTTGTTGTGGTGGTGGAGATGGAGGTAGCGATGGAGGTGCTGGTGGTTGTGGTGGTGGAGGTGGAGGTGGTGCAGGTGGAGGTGGTGCAGATGGAGGTGGAAGGTGGTGGTGGTGGAGTTGGTGGTGATGATGGGAGGTGGTGGTAGAAATGGAGGTGGTGGTAGTAATGGAGGTGGTGAAGGTGGTGCTGGTGGAGGTAGAGGTGGTGGTAAAGTTGGTGGTGATGATGGAGTGGTGGTAGTAATGGAGGTGGTGGTGCTGGTGGTTGTGGTGGTGGAGAGGGAGGTAGTGGTGGAGGTGGTGGAGGTGGGGTGGCGGAGGTGATGGAGGCTAAATTCTTTGAGCACTCACTCTCTCAAGCAGTAAGCTGAATGCTTTAGGTAATCTCCTAGAATCTGAACAAACCTATGAGCTATTAATAGCCCCATTTCACAGATGAACAAACTAAGAGTTAAGCAACTTGACTAAGATCTTATAGCTAATATATGTCATTTTCAAGAGTTAGATTTCAGAGGCTGTACTCCAAACCCGCATTTATATTGTTTTCCATCATTGCTATGAAATAAATTTCCTCTCCAGAAATGGAAAAACCAGTCTGCAAGCTGCCTAACAAATAAACTTGCTTTGCTGGCTACTGTGCTTCTAGAGTACAAAGACTGTGTTCTGTTCATCTTTATCTTCTATCCAGCACTTAGCACAATAATGCTTCTTTGAATAGTATTGCGTAAAGGTCTGAAATTGCAGACAGAGAAAGTTCTTCAGTAAAAATCTGGCTATTCAGACAATTAGTGCCTAATGTAACTTTAGAGAATTTTTTTCCCTGACAACCGCCCCTCACTGAGTGTTTTTTGTTTTGTTTTCTATATTTATTTGTTTGTTAGGTTTATTTTTATTTATTTTATTTTTTATTATTTCAAAATATTATGGAAGTACAAATGTTTTTGGTTACATGTATCAATTTTGTTATGTTTGAGTCAGGGTTATAAAGTGTGCCCATCACCGAGATAGTGTTCATTGTACCCAGGATGTTATCACTTTTATAAGAAGATAATCTCTGTGTACATTATAATTAGGAATAATTCTGTTTCTGCTTGTCTTCTGGGAAAGGTAAATAAATTGATTAATACATTTTAACTAAGAAAACAGGGACTTAAGAACTTACCATTATTTGCATGGTTTACAACATTCAGTTCTTCAATTCTCTCAGGAGAAATTATAACTGGGTGAAAGACGCCTTTAAATTTTACTTCGGGCCCTAAAGGATTTGAAAAAAATAAGAGTAGAATAAAGCAGCTAACTGCCTTTTAAATTCTGAAATTATGATTAAACTGATATTTTTAAATACAAAAAAAATTATCTCTCTTTCTATTGGTCTGCTTATTACCAAATCATATACAGAGAGAATGGCTGTATGGATTTTCTTTACAACTTGGAGGACTCTTTGGAATTGTCAGCCTTAAAACTTGGGCCATATGGCGTACTCAAAATTCTCCCTGGGAAGATTCTGGGGGATCCTCAAAGAGGTGGTCAGTCAAACTGAACCCACACTGGACACAACAGGAAGACTTTGTAACTGCAGTTTAAGTAAAACATATTCTGCCCATTGAGACACCACCGAGAGAGGAAACAAAGAGCAATTCAAACATGAGGTCCAGATAGTCCCCAAATGGAAAGACAGGACAGCTGTTGCTGGCACTGCTGTGGCTGGTTTGCTATGGAGCAAGCCCCTTGGGTGCAACTCTGTACACAGGGCCAATGAGGGGCAAGAGGGATTTATTTATTTAGTCAATAGTTACAAAGTCTCTTGAGCAATGTTGAGGAAATCAAGTCCAAAGGATCAAAAATGCTATTTCAGACTGCTTTTCCTGAGAACACATATATACGAAGTTTATTTCCCCCCCCAAACCCTTTTCCTCAGTTTCCCCATAAGAAGTCCCTGGGGTTCTACATACCCACAGAGGTATTTCCCATGACAACAGGGGCCTGGGGATACTTGAATTTAGCTTCCAGAAGTCCCTGCAGGGTCACTGGGGAAATCCATGTCATTCTCTCACCACCAAAAACCCTGGTCCTTTGAGGTTGTTTCTCAGCCATGATCTATTGAAAACGCAATAGGGAGTCAAGATGCCTTGTGATAACATTTCTACCTGTTTCTGCTCTGTCATTGTACAAACAGACCAAGGAAATACAAGTCTTTTGAAAAATTAAAGTGACCCAAATGTAGAGCTTTCCAAAGAATCAGAGCTGAGGATAAAAGTGTAATGGTGTTTTACTTCTAGTGCCTGCTCTGCGTATCTCCCTTTGGTACTCTCATGTCTCCGAGGAACTTTTAATGTTAAAAAATACAACATGCTTAATTTTGTTAAATCATTCTATGGAAGAATAAATTTCAGCAAAACTGAAAGTAGAAAACATGTCTGCATCAACACACACGGTTTCCTGACTTCATAGATATTAATACTATCTGCTGCTTCTTATAGTCAACCCAGCTGGCCCCTCCTGGTGACTCCACCCTCATTTCTCTACCTCCTCCTCAGTCCATACTCTTCAGACTTTGCGATAAGGATGGCAGATGGGTCTTACCTATTTGCCAACTTTTGAGAGAATCCATAAGCAAACATCCTTCCTGACATTTCACCATCAATTCCTCTAGGATGAGCTCAGCGTTGCCTGACTTACCATTAGCTCGGGAGGAAAGATAAGTTCCTGGGTTGGATCCAGTGGCAGAAACTCCTCTTCTGAGAAGAGTTTTGGACTTGTCTTAAAAAGAGAAGGTATCAGGAGTTATTGTCATCAAGCAACTTTACTTTAAAATCCTTGTGGAATGAGGTTGGAAGATGATGGACATACAGCCAGACACAATCCCTGAGCTGCAAACCAAGGGCTCGAACGCAGACCTGGTTACTAGCAGCTCGGCACAGATGTCAATTGGCCTCTGGACCCCTCAGCTCCCTGCACATTCTCTTTGGAATTGGGGGACGGCAGAGGAGGCAGGCAGTGGCACAGACACAGCTGGGAACACGCACAGTTCCCTGAACTGCTCCCATCACTACTTGCTCCACCTGGTATTTCCCTTTCCTGACGACCTCACTTTGCTTCTGGCCTTTGAAAAAAGACTTGAAGACTGCTCTTTAAAAACTAAGAGGCACTAAGGGATCAATGTGTTTTCTCTCCCATAGATAGCTGTATTTAAACGGAAATAATATCTGGGATGAGGGACAAAGTTGCTAGGATAAAATTTTTTTATATAGAAATAGAGTGAGAATGGAAGAAGGGACACGTTGACACACCTCAAATTAGTCAAACTGAGTAGCCATTTATTCTTCCTAAGAGAAGTCAGCTACCGCTCATGTTCTGAGAAAACCTTATAAAAACTTTACATTTCACTGACCTTATTTCCTTCCTCAAATTCTGGTAATCCATTTATTTCTTGATCCAAACAGCAAATCCCATTTTCTTTACTTTGACAGCAGCCAGAAGACTAGTGAGCAAAAAAACAAACCACTAGGAATTTATTGCTGATTCTACTAAGTAGGAAATAAAACAGGTGACTACCAGTTGAATCATAATCAGAATGAATATTGTTAGATATCTGGAAAGAGGGCCATTTATACTTAAACAGCCAAACTAACTGTAATAAAAAACCTGAGCTTATAGGAAATTTTGAAGAGCAGTGATTATTAAACAAGTTAAAATATATAATGATCTTATAACTGAGCCTGCCACATAGCAATAAATATTAAACATTGATAATGATTAGTTATTAATATTAATTTTAATATTTCAAATATTAACACAAAATATTAACAAGTATTGTTATTATCATCACTGTGTTCTTATCTGTGATGTACTGATTTCACAATTTAACTTCCAAAAGACACTCTTATGTCCTTTACTTCGATATTGTTTATTTATCCATTCAATAAATATTGATTGAGCAGCTACCCAGTGAGTGCACAGTGACCAGCCCTGGAAATGTACAGTCTCTGCCGTCAAGCAGCCCATGATCTCATGAAGAGATGGAATAGCAGATGGGAATTGAGCCATACTGTGCATGTGTGCACGTCACACATGCACAGGGCTACAGGAGTGTCAGAGCAGCGAACCTGACAAACAGGTCAGGGAAGACCTCTTGGAGCAGTGATCCACAGCCAATGTCAAAATGCTTCGGTGCTCATTATGTGACCACCAAGGCAAGCTCAATGAATGAAGGTGAGCACCCTGGCCAGGAGCAAATAAAACAGCAGTTACGGACCTTGAGATAAGAAGTAGCCCTGTGTTAGTAACAATGGTTGTACCTCTAATCAACCTGACAATGCCTACTGTTTAGTTTCATCGGGGGAAAATATACTCAACCACGTGTTCCTTTCTACTTACTTTACAGAAAGTCTTGCATGCATCAATTATGGGCCTGTAGCCAGTGCAACGGCACAGGTTACCTGAAGGGGAATAAACAAGCTCTGTTAATCAAGTGACCTAGAGGCACAATTTGCCAAACGCATGATGGAAATAAGGACCCTATCCTGGAAGAAAGCTCTGTTTGACATTTCAGTCCACCTAATCTATAAAGTCGGGTTTTTTTCATTCGCAACTTGGGATATTTAGTTGAGAGTCTTGAGGCAGATTTGAACATCTCAGCCATTTGTACTTTTCTGTAAACAGTTTTTATGCCCTCTGCTTATAATAGGTACTCAAGCACCGCAATGATTTCAAGTCGAAAACTTGCCCTATAGTCAAATTCAAGAGCTAAGCTTCACTTTAAAAAAAGCAAAAGCCACCTTATCGTGGTATTACTGATGTATAAAAATCTGGACATATTTAATGTGTCCAACTTGATGTGTTTGGAAATAAGTATATACCCATGAAACCATCGCCACGGTCAATGCTGTAAACATATCTATCACCTCTAAGTTTCCTCCTGCCATTTATTTATTTACTCATTTATTTAGCGATAAGAACACTTAATATAAGATCTACCCTCTTAGCAAACGTTTCAGTATGCAATTCTGTATTGTTAACCATAGACATTACGCTTTGTGGTAGATCTCTAGGACTTATTCATCCTGCATAACTGAAATTTTGTATCCTTTGACCAATATGATCTCTCTTGGTATATGCAAGGGATTGGTTCCAGGACTGCCCACAGAAAACCAAATCCACACATACTCAAGTCCTGCAGTGGGCCCTGGGGAACCTGCATTTACACGAAAAGTTGGTCTTCTATATATGCAACAACTATATTTTTGATCCACTTTTGGTTGAAAAAAAGCTGTATATAAGTGGACTCACACGGTTTGAACCCATGTTGTCCAAGGGTCACCTGTTTTCCCTTCTCCATCCCCTGGTAACCACCATTCTACTCTCTGCTTCTACGAGTTTGGCTATTTTAGATTCTTCATATAAGTGGGATCGTGTAATATTTGCTCTTCTGTGCCTGGCTTATTTCACTTTGCATAATGTCCTCCAGGTTAATATATGTCGTTGCAAATGGCAGGATTTCCTTCTTTTTTTAAGAGAGAAAAAAAGTCCTCATTGTTAACACTATAGCAGTTATCAATTTATTTTAAAAAGAGAGGAAAGAGGGAGAGAGCGCTAAGCTTCAGTTGATAGATCAAAGGCAAAAATAAAAATAAAAAAAGAAAAGAAAGATCAAAGGCATCATACAGCAGCAAAAGTAGTTATTAAACTTTGGAAGCTATTGGGCACACAGTTTATTTACAGTGTGAAATTAAGGAATTCAAACTTAAAGTTGTTGGAACTTTAAATTATTTTGAACATTCAGAGGAATATAACTATGTGGCCTGAGTCATGCAGTTGCAACTTCTGCTTTTTCCTGTAAATGATTAGAAATAACCCAATGGCATCAGAGACAGAACTCCTTTAGATCATTACTCCTCCTCACAGAATATTAAAGCAATCTGCTTTGAAAGCTGTAGACAATCAAATCGCTGTAACATATGGACTGGCCTTGCATGGAAAATGGCGAACCCTATTAAACTTCTCTGTTTCTGCCTGTGTAAATGAAATCTTAACTTCCCCACTTGGGAACACTGACTCCATTCCTTTGGAGTCTGTCTTTCCCAGGTGGTCATGCACAAACTTTGGGCTTGAATAAACTCAATACTTAATCGTATTTTCTGGCTCTAATTGCTTAAGGTCAACAACAATAAATTATTAGGCCAGTGTTTCTTTCACACAAGTCTTGTGTTCTTCACTCACCCCCAAATCTGAGGTCTTATTTATAAAACAAAGCCACTTAGTCAAGCTGTCTGGGGGTATATCCCAGGAATCTTCATTATTCATAAGTTCTCCATGTATTATATGTCTTAGGTACCCCCAAATTTGTGAACCCTTTGTCACTTCTTCACAACATAAACAGTCATGAAATAACATGCAGGTAAGACCTACAGGAAATCAGGCAGAAGGCAGTTATATGCTGTGTTGCTCCCTCCTGCTTCCATTTGCGCTGGTTTTCCCTGGAACACTGCTGCAGAGGACTCATGTTCACTAGCAGAGAAATGAGGTCCTCGGGAGGCAGGAGGCAAAGACAAATAGAGCCATGAGAGTTCCAGCAGAAATAGGATTTGAGAGGCTATCATTTTTAAAAATTGTTTAGACTCTTGTTGATGAGGCCCCCCAACACATACACAGACACACTGAGCTCCCGAACTTGATAAAGTGGCTCTAGAGTGGACAGAGACAGCTCTTTGAAACAAGTATCACCATAAGACCTCAGTCTCTTCGACTTCATGCTGTATTCACCCACAGCCCTCTGATACTTCACATGGTCCTGAGAGCACCCGCCCAATAGGAGAGAGTAGCAACAGAGCAGCATGTAGAGACAACAGGACTCTTGCCAAGGACTCTTTCCAACTGGACTCTTTCCAAGGATAAATGAAAAACTGGCCTTTTAATGATCATAGAAACAAGCAAACAACAAAAAAGGGAGGGGACTCTTACAGATTAAATTAGGCTTCAGAAATACATCAGCCAAATGCAATGTGTGGGTCTGGTTTGGATCCTGATTTGAACAAACCAACTCTTCTACTTATTGATGATATAGTATAACTTTGAATAAAATTACTCTTTCCAAACCTCAGTTTCTCCATCTACGAAATGGGCATAATAATGATAGCTATATTATAAAGTTATTGTGAGGATTAAATGAGATCATCTTCAACTAGCATTTAATACAGTGTGCGGCACATAGTAGGTAGACATTATTAGCTGTCATCATCATCATCATCATTTAAAAATAAACACACACATACACATATAACCTACCACCAAGAGCATCAGTTAACTGATCCAGAGTGGGCTCTGGGTGGTTCCTGAGCAGTGTGTACATGGACATCACCATCCCAGGGGTACAGAATCCACACTGGGTGCCATGACCCTTGGCGATCCTCTCCTGGAAGCACAGAAAGGTGAGAAATGCAGAATCTTGGGCCCCACCCCAGACCTATTGAATCAGAGCCTGCATTTTAACAACATCCTAGGCAATTTGTCTGCATGTTAAAGTTGAACAAGAGGTCCTTGAAAACCCTTCTCATCCCAGATGCCTCCCACCTGGGGCTGGATTGTTGTGATGTTCAACCTCATCAGTTTTTGAGCTTCACCAAAGGCAGGGTTTTCAGCCTTTATAATCACCGTGAGAGCTTCCAGAATTCTAGGGCCCAAGCAGCACCCCAAATCAACTGACTTAGTTGCTAGGGGTGGGACACAGGTATACATCTTTTAAAGATTCTCAGGTGGTTTCAATGTGCAGTTGAGGTTGTGAATTACTGAGATAAAGGAAGTCCTTCAGAGAAACGAATCAAATTACATGCAAATTGAGAAATAAAAATAAAAGAAGGAAATATTTCCTTTATTTCTTCCATGCCTTTCCCCCCACTAGCATTTTCTCTTTAGAGTCTAAGTTCTGAGGTGCAAGTCCACTTTGGAAGCTGATGGCAGCTCAGCACCAGTTAGGGAATGAAAGGGTGTTTGCACGCCTGCGTACGGCCAAGTCTCACCAGGGTATCTGTGCAGAATTCTCTCCCTCTCGGAATGAGGTTTCATGAAAAATAAATAGAAGCCAAGATCTCTTCAAGTCTAAAGAACTTGAAGTTTGGCCATTTTCTGTTGCTCCTATCTTTTCTGTCTTCTACTTCTCCGTTCTGTCTTCTACTTCTCCCTCATTAACTCAGATAAAAACAAGCAGCAAGGGCATTTTTATGGGCAATGTATACATAATTTAAAGAGTCAGGAGTCTCAAGGTGTCTTTTCTCTTGAGGCAAAAGCTCTAACAAAGTGCCACTATGGGAGCAAAAGTCTCAAAATTAATTGACAATTCCTATCGTCTGTCTTCTGAACAAGTCCTAAGTTTGACAAATCTTTTTGGTAGCTGAGATGTTCATTCATCTTCAAAGATCATGTTATTTCTCACCTTATTAAAAAAAAAAAACAAGAAAATTATGTCCCTCAATGCACATGGCTCTTGTTTCTCTACGAGTTTGGAAGATGTAAGATGGACAGGTCCCATCTAATTAGAACACAGAAAACAAACCCAGAAACGTCAGGGTTTTCTTAGAAAAGAGAAAGTCTTCTAGTCTTCCAAAAGCATCTTTCCAAGAAGTTAGTCACAAACACTCAAATCCCAGTATCCCAGGCTTTGCTCCTGGTCCTGGCTGGGCTTTATGTGTTAGCAGGGCCTGAGCAGCAGACTGCTGTGCTCTCTTAATCTCAGGGCCTCATAACGTCATTAATGATTTTGGAGGCACAAAGACACTTAAGAAAGAGGCACATCCTCACCTGAACAGGATGGATTCTGGTCTTGGTGCTTCCGATGCCCTCTACCGTGGTGACGGCGGCACCGTGCAGGGAACAGATGGGGATCAGACAGGCATTGGCTGGGTAATGCCTTCAGAATACAAAAGAGAAGCATGAAGTACAAATTACCTTGTATCCAGGGGGAAAGGGGACCAAGCATTCACTGGGCACCTCCACTATGGCAGGTTTGTATCATGTCCCCAGCCTTTGCATATATATTTTGTCCTTAGCTTGCACCCATTTTGCAAAAGTATTATTACATAAAATCTGAGGATCAGAGTAATTTACTCAGGGTCTCAAATGGAGTGTCAGACGCAGGATTAAAATCAAGCCTCCTAATTCTAATTTCAGAACAGTTTCCACTAACTTTAATAGTTTTTCCTTTTGAATAAGGCAGTGGGTGCGGGGAGGGGCGGGGTGGCTGACATTCTCTAGTCACGTGCAACCACCCATCCACATAGAAATTATTCCATCTTCCAGGCAGATGCTGGGCCAGGGGTTGGTTGGGTGATAAAGTGAATGTGATATTGTGCTTCAGAAGAAGAAATAGGGTGTGGAATACAGAGCTCCTCAATCTCACAGAACCACTGCTAGAAAATGTCCAATTCAAAATGACTCTTAAAATGTTCTCATTTACGAAACAGGCCACAAATGGCCACAAATGACCAATAAATATGTGAAACAAATGTTCAACCTCAAAAATTAAGAAAGAATCAAATTAAGCAACTTATCAAAGGAAATGACAATTTTTTTTTTAAATTATAATATCCCTTAGTAGCAAAGGCTTAGGAAAGTGGGACTCATACACTGCTTGTAAGAATGGCGATTAATTCTCCCCAAGCTCTTCTGGGAGACATTCCACTGAAAGACATAAAAACCCTGAAGACGCACACTGTCTTTTACTCTGCAATTCCACCCCTATGGATGTATCATAGGGAAATAGCCACAGACATAAATATAAATATATCTATAGGAATGTTCATTGATGTGTTTCTCATAATAATGAAAACTAAAAATAATCTAAGTGAATACTCTTTGGGGATTGGTTTTAGTACATCCAAATGATGGAATATACCCATCCATTTACATTTATTATTTTAAAAAGATATTAATGAGAGATTAACAAAATATACAGTTTTTAAACAGTATTGCAGTATACTTCTACTTGTATATACAACAGAAAGATTAGAAGGATATTATTCAAAAATAAATAAATGTAAATACTTATTAAGTGCCTACTATGTGCCAAGCAGAGTTCTAGGTGCTAGGATGAACAAGACAGATAAAATCCCTGCCCTTGTAGAGTGTATATTCTAGTTAAGAGAAAATAGATAATACACATGGGCACAGACAGTACACATCCACATACATATATAAATTGAAATGATGAGAAGTCCATGAATAAATTAATATACATAATTATATCTGATGATGGCATTATCCTCCACTGCGATTTTAGCCTTTCCTCTCCAGACAGCACAGGGAGTCAGGCAGCCTCTCGACTTCTGACAGAGGCTTCTTTGACCATATGTTATCCTCACCGATGGCATGTTTTTTCCCCAACCCATTCACATTTCTGGTACCATGTCTGTCGTGTTCATTACTGAACCCCCAGTGCCCCAGTTCCTTTCACTTAGTAGGCACTCAATACATTATTTGCTACATGAAGGAATGAACAAAGTTCAAAACATTCAACCATAGGTGGACTTTGCTGCCAGGTACCTTATCTTCTTGGTGGTGGGGTTGTATCGTGATATCATCACTGTACACGCACCACAGCCTCCCCCTCCACAGCCGTACTTAGTTCCTGTGAGTCGAACTGGAAGAGGCATGGTTAAAGATCATATTTACGTGATTCTTTTTTTAGAATAGCCCTGACTTTATGAGACAGCACCATCACAGACTCTTAAAAGTATAGTTAAGTTCAATACATATTCATCAAACGATATCTGTATGTATGTCTTAGGTGCTATTCTACCAGCTATAATCTTGTAAATTCTTGATTTCATTTTATGTGTTGTATCTCGTGCCCTCCCTTTGGAAACAATTGAACCTCAGCTTACCAAAAATAGGGCCAAACTAAAAACAGAAGAGTCTATCCATATAAGGGCTTGAGTATTTGAAGGTATGAATATATTACACATTTGTTCTCATCCTTATCTGTGTCTATTTATTATTATAAATAATTCTTGAAATATTTGTGTCGTATTAGCCATGTTTGTCTAGTTCTCTGCCTTTCAGTGGAAGAAACTGCTAGCTGTTCCCTAATATCTGTTCTTTCATCATTCCTTAGTAATAGAAACCCTGACTTTTAGCCATAGACATGGCTGCTCAGAATAAAGAATACATTTTTTCAGCCTCCTCTGTAGCTGGATATGTCATTACCAATGCTGGCTAATGGGATGTACATATTAGGTCGTTAAATATGAAATGTGCAATTTTGAATCAAAAGTTTGGTTTATTATATCTCAAACAAGAAGCAATACAATTAGTCACAATATGTGCCTAAACTATCGACACAGTTTTGTCATCTTAACAGTAGCTTGTTTATGCAGCAGTGAAGAAGGCTGGAGAGCAAGTGACAATGAAATCATGAAAGGTGTTTTCCACAGCTTGTTGAGAATTGAATATTTTTCCCAGAAAGAAGTGGGCTAAAGCCTGGAAGAAGTGGCAGTCAGTTGGTGCAAGGTCTGGTGAATACGGTAGATGACAGAGAGTTTCCAAGGCCAGACTCTGTAGTTTGAGCAGAGTTGTGTTTTGCAACATGTGGTCTTGCAAGAGGACTGGCCTGTCTCTGTTGACCAATCTTGGCTGTTTAATTGAAAGCATTCTCATCATTTCATCCAACTGGTTGCAGTAGACATCTGCTGTAATCAATTGACCAGGTTTCATTAAGCTGTAGTGGATAATACCAGCACTGGACCACCAAACAGACACCATTAGCTTTTTTTGATGAACATTTGGTTTTGGACTGCGTTTCGGCACTTCATCTTTACCCAACCATTGTGCCGAATGCTTGTGATTGTCAGAAAGAATCATTTTTCATCACATGTAACAATAGGGTGTAGAAATGGTTTGCCTTTATGTCATGACAGCAAAGAAAGGTTTGAGATGATTTCTCTTCTGACACTTGTTTAATTCATGCGGTACCCATCTATCCAGCTTCTTTACCTTGATGATTTGTGTCAAATAGTCCAATATTGTTGGAACAGTAACATCAAACCTTGCTGCCAATTCATGTGTAGGTTGAGACAGATTCGTTTCCACTACAGCTTTCTGCTTGTTATCTACTTTGGTTTCAGGTTGCCCATGTGGCTCATTTCGAGATTAAAATCACCAGAATGGAACTTCTGGAACCATCAACGTACTGTGTGTTCATTAGCCACATCCTTCTCAAACACTTCAGTGATATTTCAAGCTATCTGTGCAAGATCAGTTCCACGATGGAACTCATATTCAAAAATAACATGAATTTTGACTTACCCATAGTTTCACAAAAGTTGGTCTAAAAAAAGATCTGAAAGATAATCGCAAGCCAAAAATCATGCATTTGAAATAATGAGGATGTAATCTTCACAATAAAAATAAAACAAGAAGTGTCAAAATGAAAATGTCAGAGATATCAAGTCAAATTTAGCACTTAAGGAAATCGGACATTTCATATTTAATGACCTAATACAAGCATTGTGTATGACTTCTACGAGGGGAGTGTCCTAGAAAGGAGAAGGGTGTCCCCTTCTTTGCCAATTACTTCTTCCTATTTGCTGGAATTTAGTTTTGAGGTCTGAACCTCAGTTAGTCATCTCTGACAGAGGCGGGGAAAGCTTCCTGCTGAGGAGGGTGGAGCTTGGCTCCCTGACAATGTCGTGATACTGCTTTACTGGCCCTGATCCACTTACCTTTGGGTTTCCTTTATATGAGTACGACAGCCATGCAAACGTGTCTTACAGACCCCTTTGAACATGGAGGGTAACTGACAAAGAGACTCATCTGCTGCACTTGGAAGTTGATTGCCCTGGTTTTCTTTAAGGCCGTGCCTCCCATGGGCTGCACGCCACCAATGGCTCAGCGTTACGGAGTGATAAAGTCCTGGTCAAGTATCCCCAGTGGTTTTGAAGAACATGCCTTAGACTGACCAGCAGTGTAGGGCCGTTCCATTCAACATTCTCTCCCTCCCTTCTTTTCCAGGGTCAGACTTGCACTGAGGTCTGATGGCTCCATAAGCCTTCTCCGACTCCCTATTTCCTTTCACACAGGCATTTCTCCTAATAAAACCTTTGTATGTTTAATCCATTTTTGGTGTCTGCTTCCTAGAGAAACTGAACCAACGCAATGAGAAAGGAATAAACTTCTATCTTCTATCTTATTTATTGCTTTTTGGGGTTTTCGGTCATTCACAGGGAACCAAACTTTAAATAGTATACATAGGTACTGTGGCTAACCTGGAAGTCGGTGTTCATTGTTTTTATGTCCAAAGATCTTGAACGACTTCCATGAGTATGTTTCAGGAGAATGTTTCGACAATTACGCGTCTGTAAAGTAGTAATTGATGCTTTGGAATTGTGTACTCCTTGGGGAATTTCACTCTTCCTGGGGGAAAATGTACAAACTCCCATTGTCACATAATTTTGTATATAGTTTAGTGGGGTCTACCGATCTCTGGAAGCTCACTGGAGTTCATGCATAGCAAGCTAAAAATCCATTCCTAAGATGGCTTTTATTTAGAAAGTCCTTCTAGGGTAACATTTTCAGGTTTAATTTCTCCATTTTTCTTTTACTTTCATTTTAGGTGATTTCTGTGCTCTCTTTTTCTAATGGGCATGATGATTAGTTCTTGAAAATAGAGTGTAAATATTGTCACTTTAATTCTAAGAGACGCTTAATTAAGCTCTTTAAACATCTATTGCTTTAGTTTCCATTGCTAGTTTCTCTATTTTATACAGACATTAGAAAGAACTTGGTTCTTCTGACAGCCACAATTGTGTATTGTCTATAAAACTAAGATGCAGAACTTTCTCAAAGATAAACATAAAACTATAATAGTAGGGATTATGTCTCAGCATGTTTCTAAAAAGATATTTGACATATCATTTGATGAGGACATAAGAGCTATACATACATACACACACATACACACTCAAAGTAAAGGATACGCTTCTTCCTCAGATACGGTAACAGCATTATTTCAGGATCAGCATTTCTTTCTATCACCTATATGATAGAGAAAATGAGTTACGCACACAAAGTTGACAGAGCTAGTGAGAAATTCACATTGGTGGGAATACACTAATTTGAGGGAAATGCACATTAGTTAATCCTTCTACTCACATTTTCAAGTCGATTTCATGTTTATGGAACACCTGTGATATTCAAATCACCTCTCTTAAGTGTAATCTTGAGTCCCCCACAATTGCACCCCTGTTCTTAATTCTGAATTAGCTCTGTTCTCTAAGGCAGTGATTGTGTCTACCGATAACACAAATGACTCCTGTCCAGTTTTTCCTAGAGAGTCAGAAGCAAGTGAGAGAAAAGACATTAGCAAAACAGAGTAGAGTGGAGAGAGAGAGAAATAAAGAGAGGAAGTGAGACAGAGAGAGAAGCGTTTGGAATAGAACAGCCTCTGAGAAATCGATAATTTTTTAAAAAAGACTTATCATGTTCAAATAATTACAGTTTCCAGAAAGAGACCACAACGAACCATGTCCCACAAATCAAAGAAACAAAGGAAAAGATAAAACATGTATGCCACGTGCTGCAAAGCTGTGCAGCAAGGACACGCCGGGTGAGTTCATGCAAGCAGGCCGGCAGCACAGTGGCATTGTGGACGGCATGATCAAGATGCCGCCATTGGTTATGCTTTCCAAGGTGATTATGCTTTCTCTTTTTTGATTAAAAATTCTGGATTCCTTTTCGATTCACAGAACATAGAGGAGCACGATTTGCTTCACAATTTCAGAAGCTGTATTCATCTTTCACCATATAATAATTTGCCCTCGTGGCAAGCAGGTGAGGAGAGGCATGTGCTTAGTCCATGGCTGCCTCCTTACTCTCTATTCTAAGTGTCCACATGCAAGGCCAGGTGAGGCACATGCCAGTTGCCAAGGTCAGATCTGTGCCCTGGAAGAGTATGTGTGTGAGTGTGTGTACACTACTACAATATAAAAAGTGGGGTACCTCCCAGGCATCTTCAACTTAACTGGCCCTCCGATGGAACTCTTTATTTCCCAAGGTACTCCTTCCTTCTTTCTTCTAACCTGTTTCCTAGCCTCACTATCTGCTCGGTTATCTAAGTTTAAAAACCTGAGCTATTTTCAACTTTTTCTTTCTTTCAATCCACACAATCGATGTCACCAAGTTCTTCTACTTACACTCCCAAAATGATTCTCTAAACACCCTCTCTTCTACTGTCACTATCTGGAATGAGCCTGTATCAACACTTGCCTGAATGATTCTATTATTAATAGCTGCCTACCGGGTCCCCCTGCCTCCACTCGTGCCACCCAATGATACTGCCCTCTACACCACTACCAGTGACCACTCCAAAATCCAAGTCATCTCAATATCTGCCTACATTTAACACCACTCCTGCCTGCCGAACTGTCATGCTCGGAATTCCCGAATCACTGGGATGCTTGTTAAAGTGAAATCTCTATGGAATCAGGATTTCTGGGAGAGGAAACCAGAAAATGTACATTTTAAACGAGCACACTGAGTGCGTCTTAGGTGAATTCAATCCATGCATTCCTGGAGTTCAAGAAGATCAAATTCCTTGGCCAGGCCGCTTCTATAAACCGCCCCATCGTCTCCATGTATCTTGAACTCAGACCACATGAAGAACTGGCCGATCCCAGCAGCGCATGGACTCTCACCTTCACCACATCGGCACACAGGCTTCTTTCTGTCCTAAAAGCCCCTTTCTTCTCTACTTGGCAGAATTTTGTCATTCCCTGTCCTGCTCAAATGTTCCCTGGGCAGAGTGCGGCCACCTAATACACGCTTTCCCAGTCCCTGCTCCCAGTGACCATTCTCCTCTGTGTTTCCATGGCCAATGTCCTTTTCCCTTCTTTTACGGCACATTTTACTCTGTGTCATAATTATTTGTGTATATGTAAGCCTATCTCAATCCCAAGAGAAACCATCTTCTGTTCTTCTCTGTGTCAAATTCTGAGCTCTGTGCTGGGGATATATCATAAGGATGTACCATTCGTTAACTAATTAAACGAATGACTTGAACATGATGTATACAATTTGCTATGAGAACACTGGGAAGGGAGGAATGATTTCTCACAGCCTGGGGTGTCTGAACAGAAGAAAAGAAAGAAAAACAGAAGTTACCAGTGGCAGAAACTGTTGGTTGTCTATCCCTTCCTGCTGCCTGATAATAGGGATGAAGTGGCTAGAACTCCAGCAGTCATCTGAGACCACGAGGCAACACATTAATGACAGCAGAAGAAAAGAGAGAAGAAATGGATCTCAGATAATAACATAAAGCTTCTGGCTTTATGTCTGTCCCCAGATACAACGGAAAATCACAGATGCCCAGTTTTAATAGACAGACAGTAAAGAATGGCATTTTATCCTTGGGGAATATTTACATATTTTGGGAAGGAATTAATGGAAGAAGCAGGCCTTGCTTGTTTGTCCATTTGTTCTAGGAGAGGTTTCAAAAGATTGGAGTTCTGGTTCAAAGTGCTACTGGCTTGAAATGTGTTTATTTTTCTTGATTTGGACAAGATCATATTTGAAGCAGAAACAGGGATCTAGCTGTCCTGGCAGCTCTGGGAGTGAAGCAGGAAGGTCACACTAAGATAGTGGGAGGTACAGAGGGGATGGGGACAGAGTTATTCTTGTTGACTCTGGATTGGAGAGATGATGACAGTTCTCAGGTCACGGTCATTGCACATACTCATCTCAGTGTAGTCTTGGGTGTCGCAAGGGCGGAATCTGTCCCTCCGTATCTCTGCCAGCCCTTTTGGGAGAGTCCAAGTTCACATTGCACAAGGTTAAGAAATCACTTTGCTTTGTGCATGGCTGGTGACTAGTGCTTGAGGGGGCCCAGCCATAGCCAAGACAGAGTTAGAAAGAAGAGGACACTTCTGCCTGAGCTCAGGTTGCTTTAAAATTCACTTTGCTTGTTGGTTCTTCCTGCCCAAGCTGCCTCTATCCCCCTCCCTCCAACCCCATTCTCTGAATCACTGCAACCATCTCAGCAGCTCAGTAGACCAAGGACCCCAGGAAACACCAGTCAATGAACAGCTTTCTCCAGATTCCTACATAATACTAAGAACCTATGCCCACGTAGCAAATAATGCTCAATGACTACTTCCTAGCCTTCTGGACACTTCTAAGCAAGTTCTGGCTCTACTAATGAAGGAGATTATTTTCTGGTCTAGATATTAACAATCATTTTCACATATTAAGTGTTAACTATGTACAAGCACCTTGCTAATCACTATCAATGGAATTTAATCTTCACTCCAATTCCGGAAGATAAGTTTCTGTTATTAGCTCTGCTTTGCAGAGGAGAAAACTGAGGCTCAGAGATATTAAGGACCTTGCCTGAGGCCCTGGACTGTCAGGTGGCCGAACAGACAGCACAGGATTCAAACCCATGGCTGACTAGTTCCAAAGCCCACTTTGATCTCTACACCTCACAGCCTCACAGAATGACACGCTTCAGTTCCTGAGATGAGGTCAGAATGTGGCATCTATGGTATAATTTATTCATGGGCCCCTCATCCCTTAAACTCCATGTTAAATGGGTCACCTGTTCTGGGCCCTTAGTAGAGCAAATAAGATTCCAGAAGTCTCTCTACAACTAAGGCTCTGATCAATGTGCATTGGTCTTGCCTCCAGATGGCCTTAGCTCCTGCCTGATGACAACTTTTGGTGACCCGGGGAGATTTTGCAAAAAGCACAGACCAAAGACCAATCATGTCACCTAATGTCTCCTAAGTGGCTTCCAAGCTTCCTTTTCAAAGGCTAGTTTTTAATTCCAGAGGTCATGTTTGACTTCGAGACCCCTCTTCTCTGGGGGTTTCTCTTTCACATTTTCTCAACAGACCCTCAGTCTCTGAACTAGAAAATTTATTCTAATTCTTTCCATGTAGCAGTCAGGCTTGCTTACCAGTATCTAAGCATATACTGCCTCAGAATTTGGAAGGGAGGAGAAGGAATGGGAAGGGGTGACACAATTTCTTTGAATGGAGTAATTTAAAAAAGTAAATCAATATCTCTAGAGTATACTTTACAAATGATAACAGGACATTTGGCCTGATAGATAAGTGGCCTGATAGATAAGAACCAGCTTATTTAACTTTAAAAATCAATGGAGTGCAGACTGTTGTTAGCCATTATGTTAAGAATCCCAATGCAGTTTGTTTGGAAGTAGGCGAGGGAGAAGAGGGGAGAAGATGCTAGACTCAAAACATCTGTTTCCTCATTTAACCAAAACCCTTACTGTCACCTCCAAAGCCCTAGTAATCTGGCTCCCGGCCATGTGTCCAGCCCCCCAACCTGTCCCCTGAGCACACAGAAATCCTCCCACTTCGGGGCCTTTGTCCCCACCACTCCCTCTGCCTGGAAGGCTCTGTCCCCGGTGTTTGCATGGCTTGCTCCCCACTTCCTCCCAGTGGTTGCTCAAATGTCACCCTTTCAGAGGGGCCAAAACATCCATTCCATCTAAAATATCAGCTCCTGCCCCCCCTCTGTCCCCTCACTCTGTTTTATTTTTTATATCAGCACTTATCAGTCCCTGACATTATAATTTCCATTTATTTCTATGCTTGCTGTCTGTCTTCCCTGCACAACATGAACTCCACGCAAGCAGGAGCTCTGCCATTTCTGTGCTCTGCTATATCTCGGAAGCCTGAAACGCTGCCTGGCATATAGCAGGCCCTTACACGGATTGAATGCTCGTGATCACTCTGTATGAAGTGGGTAGTATTACCCTCTTTTAACAAAGGAACTGAGAAACTGAACCTCTGAGAGATTAGGTTGTCTCAACGAAGAGTTAGAGCTGGAACTGAACCCTTGTTTGTCGAAACAAAAAAGCCAGTTTTCCTATACCATTCTGTTGTGCAAAAGAAGAAAAAATGATATAATGTAAATTATCTCACCCTGTTATCATATTTCACCCTCACAGCAGTCTTGTGAGGGGTCCTAATGGCCCCCATTATGGATCAGGAAAAAACGAGCTCATCTTACCCAGTGTGGAACCCAGGCAGCAGGGGCAAAGCTTTGTGGGGCCTAGAACTTGCACAGTTTGAGGGTTCCTCTTTAAAAAATTAATAGAAAACCATAAATGTGAAATTACGCTCAGGGCGGAACAGGTGTCACAAGCAAGGGGCCTGCTGCTTAACCTTCCTTAGCTTCCTGGGGAGGCAGCTGGGGTCAGTCAGGACAAGTGTCGTGCAGGCCCTCAGCCAGAAGGAAGGGTCACAGGTGGCTCCACATGAACCAGCCCCGGCACCATGGAAAGGAGTTATCACAGCCCTTGCTCGGTCGCTAGCTCTTAAGGAAGCTCTTTAACCTTCCTGCCTCAGTTTCCCTCTTCAAAGATGTCAATATGCTGGGACAACATTAAGAGTGAGCAGAGCTGATGCCCACACCCGGGGGACGGGGTGCTTTAAAGGATGGCCACGGGGCTTTACTGGCCCCAGACACTGGCCACTGCCTGGAACTGCCGCTGAGGATTTGCAGAGTGAGCCCAGCAGTGGATCCCAGGAGGACCTTAGGGTCCGCAGAGCCTGGCTTTGATTCAGCTCTGCCAGGAACTAGCTATGACTTTGGAAAGTCGCAATTTCTTCATCTGAGAAACGATGAGGGTGGTTTGAATTAGTTCATCTCTAAGGTTCTGTCCGACTTAAACTGCTCCCTGCTCATCCAAACACACCCTGCGAGTTGAGGCTCAGCCACCTCCCCAGGCTGCTCTCAATCTGTTGGAGATGCTCCCGTTACATTATCGGCTGGGAGTCTGAAGGAGAGCGCCCCGAGTGCTGGCTTTGGTGGGTAGGAAGAGCTCTTTCTCCTTCTTGTTCAGGGGGGAGGGTGGTAATCAGCCTGTGAGCCTTGGAAGGAGAGGAAAAGGGGCCATGAGGAAGGTGGGGGCCCGAAGATCCAGGGCGGTCCCTGAAAACACGTCCCTGCCCCCGAGGTGGTGGCGAGGTCGCAAAGGCAAACCCGGCTGTCACGAGTAAGCCGGGGTGGGGTCGTGCATCCGCCCTGAGCGGCGGGCACCGAAGGGACGAGGGACGGGGCGGGAGCTGTTCCCTGCGCTGGCCGGCCGCGGGCGCGCTCACCTTGCGGCCGTTCACGTAGAAGAGCAGCTCGGGCGCCGGGTCCATGGTGGCGGGTCCCACGGCGGGGTCGGTCCCAGGGCCGGCGCGGAGGCGGTGGCTCCGAGGAGTCGCAGGCGCCTGGACCAGGCGGCGCAACCCGACGAGTGGGGCGGGGCTTGCGGAGCGGAAAGTCCAACCAACCACCTCGACGGAGAAAGTCCTGATTAAGTCCTAATGTTCCCGAGCTCCTTGCGCGGGAAACTCTTCCCTGGATCTGGTATGCGCGTGGACGCTCTGTGGGGGCTGCAGTCGGTAGGCGAGTGAAGACGACCCCTTCGTCTCCCGGCCAATTGTGCCACACTCTTGCGGCTTAGCAGATCCATCGCTTTGGTGATCTTGTTTTCATGGCTTTCCAGCCAAATGATAAGTCTGGCACCAGTAGCACCTCCCCTCCCACACAGCTGCTGCAGTTCTGTCCTCTCCTCTGCAGGAGAGAATCTTTTTTTTTTTTTTTTTTTTTTTTAGACAGAGTCTCACTTTCTTGCCTGGGGCGAGTGCCATGGCGTCAGCCTAGCTCACAGCAACCTCAAACTCCTGGGCTCAAGAGATCCTACTACTGCCTCAGCCTCCCAAGTAGCTGGGACTACAGGCACGTGCCACCATGCCCGGCTAATTTTTTATATACATATATTTTTAGTTGTCCAGCTAATTTCTTTCTATTTTTGGTAGAGATGAGGTCTCGCTCTTGCTCAGGCTGGTCTCGAACTCCCGAGCTCAGAACCATCCGCCCACCTCGGCCTCCCAGAGAGCTAGGATTACAGGCGTGAGCCACCGCGCCCAGCCACGCAGGAGAGAATCTTAAGGACAAAAGAATGGTTTCACAACTTGTTAAGAGTTTTAGAGATAATTATTCAAGTTTATTTTTAAAATCAAGAGCTACCTTGATATAGAAATAAACTTTTAAAAAATGTTTTATCACTATTTTCAGTTTATCTGGTAAATACCAACAAAGATGTTAAACATCTTGGAAAACTGTTTTAAAAAGTAAAACTTGGAAAATACTGAAAAGCATAAAAATAAAAATCACCTGTAAGCCCACAATTTAGGATTTACCACTCTTAAGCGTTTGGGTCCATCTTTACATTTTTGAAATATGCACTATAACACCTTTAAAAATTCAAATGGGATTAAACTACTTTCCAGACTTCATTTTAACATACCTAGAATATTTTCCCATGTCATTTCATTTATGTAAACACAAAATTTTATTGTTTCCAAAATTTGTACATGAAAGTGAAGCATACAACTAGCATCAACCTACCCCTTACTAAACTTTTAACGATTCAACATTTTGCCACACTCCCTCATTTTTCTGCAGTACTTTTAAGCCAATCCCAGACACATTATTTTACTCCTGAATACTTCAGTACACATTCAAAACACATGCATTTTATTACTCAGCCACAATGCCATTTCTGTGTCTAAAAATGTCTTTTACGCTTGATTTCTTTGAATCAAACAGGGCTGCTCAATGTATTTGTGCTGTCTTCAGTCTCTTTTAATCTAGAACAGGTTCCTCACCCACTCCCCCCGCCCTTTTTTTAAACACTATCAACAAGTCCAAGAAGAAACCAGGCTTGTTGTCCTACTGAAATGAACCACATTTTGAATGTGGCTGATTGCTTCTCTCCCGTGTTATTTGTTCTTCTGTCCTACTTATTTTCTGTACACTAAATATTAGATCTAAAGCCCTAATTAAATTCAGGGTGAATTTTTTTTGGAGTGGAGTAAGAATACTTCATAGTATTCTTGGTGCCATGAAGTCTGGTTGTCTCATTCTTAATAATGCTAAGATTGATCAGCGGGTTCGGTATCCCTTCACAATGAATTTCTTCAACATTTCACGTAATGGTTTCACATCCGTTGTTGAGCACTGCCTGAACAGTAATTTTATTACGGTGCTGCAATTTTTCTAATTCTAGCATTTCTTCTGCATTCATCAGCTGGGATCCTTTTCACTAGAACTCCATCCTTCAATAGAGCTATTGACTACGCACAAATTAAATTCATACCAGAAAGTCAAGGTAAGTTTGTGTTACTTTCCCTTAAATTATAAATTTTCAGAGTATTGAGTTACTTCCAGAAGTATCCAATGTTTTACTTTCTCTCCCCACTTACCATTATGAATTTATGACTTTTCCTGTAGTTAAAGTGTTTTCATCAATTGAAATCATCATTCTTAAAGATGCGGTTTGTCCCATCTCAGGCCAATGGAAGCACCTTCAAATTGGAACCAATGTCCCTTTGATATGCTTACATTAGTTTTTGATAATTTCCTTGCTTTCTGGCACAATAAGATGTCTCAAGCTCACCTTGTCCATATCCTGTCCCAGACTGCTTCCTTAACACATTAACTGCCATGTGAGTCATGCTAGTTTTGAGCCTGGGGCCTCATGAAGCATACATAACTCACATTTCTTCACCTTGGGAGCCACGAGAACTATTTTTCAAGTTGCATATAAATTACACACAGAAAACAATAAAAAACCCCCACATTTTTCATTAAATTAGAAAGGATTTTATTTTTGAAGTTTTTATTCTGTTTTCATAATTAAACACTGTGGCCCCAAGAAATTTTTTTTTCTAGTGTGGCAGTATGTTAAAATGGGTAGTAAGTATTTAGAAACCACAATCTGGGTGCTAGAGGTGCTCATTGCCAATGAGTTGTCATTGTTTTCACACATTTTCAGGGGGCAGCACCAGGAAATACAAAATTTTAAAAAGAAGGGTGAAAAAAAGCACATATTCACACTGATATTTCTAATTAAAATTTAAGATTACAGGTTTTTAAGAACATTCTTGAATTATAATTGTATCCCTTTCCTCTAGGCCAACAATCTTGGTTCTAAAACTTTAACATAATTGCTTTATCCTGTCCATAGATTTCAAAATATCCACACTATTACAGTAGTAATAAGACTAATGAGTGAAAGTTTAAGATTTCTTTGTTGTTCTTTTAATAAAGATTAAAAGGTTACATTCTATTGAAGATGTAAATTCAAAATATCTTTTCTAAGGTCAAGTGTCTCTGTCTTCTCTGTCGCCAACTTGATAGAAAATTATTTTCATTCTAGGTTGCTTTCAGATAAACTGTTCCCTATTGACGGTACGTTGGTTGTTCTTTTTTATTATTGTTATTACAAACTATGCCATAGTATAAATTTTATTTTTGTAAGAGGAATTTTGGTATAGTTTCCTAAAAGTAGGATTGCAGGAGCAAATGACAAATGCACATGTAATTTTATTGAATATTGTAAAAATCTTTTCTATAAGGCTTGTTTCATTTTGCATTCCTTCAGCAATGTAGACACCAACTGGGGTAAGTGTGTATAACATTAGGGAAGAGGTTGGGATTATTAGACCTGAGAAACTTGGAGGAGACCTGAAGGAGCCACTGTTACTATCTCAGGAGCTAGGAAAAGGGCTTCCAGAAGTCAGAACTTAGACCTTTAAGAATGGGGTGCAGCAAAGATCGCACTATACCTTAGGGGCCTGAAAAAGCCTCCTTGAAAAGGTAGATCTGCAGCCTCTGATGAAGGGGCACAATCCAACTAGTGCTATTACCTCCAAGAGAGCATAATGAAGCTGGTTCTAGAAGTGCTGAAACCAACAGGTGCCTTAACCTACTGCTGCTGCTGGGTAAAGCACCATTACTTTGATGATACTGACAAGGAGAGCAAGCAAACAGGAAGGAGTGAGTTCCTTTTCACTCTGATTTTCCATCCCCTTCTAGTGCCCTCTATTGACAGGAGCTAAAAAGAAGTCAGCTAGGAAAGAAAAAATATTTCAGTCCCAGCATCATATAGCAGTGTATACAGAGGTGGGCTGAATTGAGACAACAGCTAGCACACATTAAAAAGGGGGATTTCTTCCATGAAAACAAGAATGCCTTGGTATCAGCAAATCTATGTAGCATATCACATTGATATATTTTTGTGCTGATTATTAAGCTATTGTGTCTCAGCTTCAAATCCATACTCCTCTATTCCATTTTAAGGCCGGGACTTTGCAAATCTGCTTTCTTCTTTGCCAGACTTCCTTTTAGTCTCTACCAATAGAGGGTGTTAGAGGCAAACTGGAACTATAGAGGAGAAAGGAGAAAAAGTGCTTTGTTCCTATCAGCATAACCACAGAAATGGTTCACCCTGGCAGCAACAATTGACTTCAGCATCCAGAGCTGGCTCCACCTTATCAGACCAGGCTCGTCATATCCCTTATGGGAAACTGGCCCCAACCAGTTGCAGTGTCCCGGTCCTGAAACTCTGCCTCCAAGCCTTTACAATTCAGCAAGTTCACTCTTTTTCCCTTTGTTCTCTCAGCCCCGGAAGTGGTGGGTGCTTCCTATATTTACTTCCTCTATTACACTCCAGTGGTCCCCTCTGCCATTCCAATTCTTTTTTCATTTCTCTATTATATATGGTTCACAATCATTGTGGTTTCTGTCCCTTGGCTGGACCCTAACTACACAATCACTATCAATGCCAAAAGTCATCTGTTGAAATTCAACACCGACTCATGATTTTTCAAAAAAAGTACTCAAGCTGGGCATGGTGGCTCATGCCTATAATCTCAGTGCTTCGGGAGGCTGAGGCAGGAGGATGGCTTAAGGCCAGGAGTTGGAGACCAGTCTGGGCATCATAGCAGCCATCTCTACAAAAAATAAAAATAAAAAAATGAGCTAGGTATAGTGGTACATTCCTGTAGTCCTAGCTGCTAGGGAGGCTTAGGCAAGCAGGATTGTTTGTGCCCAGGAGTTTGAGCTTATAGTAAGCTATGATGATGCCACTGCACCCCAGCCTGGGCAACAGGGCAAGACTCTGAAAATAAATAAAAACAAAAAGGCACTCAAATAATAATTGATAGATTATACTTTAATGTGATTATAAATATACATAACCAAGCCAAAAGCCACCATCTTCCTTAATGAATTAAAACCAGAGGTGTTCCCATAAAAATCAGGAATGAGACAAGGATACTCGCTATTCCCACTACTATTTAACATTTTATTTAAAGTAGTGGCCATGCAATAAGATAAGAGAAAGCAATGGGAAGCATATAAACTGAAAAAAGAGGCAAAAATAGTGTGGTTTTCAGGAGGTATGTCTGGAAAAAAGTACTACAAACAAGAACAGTTTAGTAATTAACATACACAAATCAATAGTCTTTATATATGCAAACAGTAATTAGGAGAGAGAATCAAAGAGAAGACCTCATTTATACACTAAGGAAAAAAGATAAACTATCTAGACATAAACGTATGAAGAAACGTGCAAAACCTGTATGAGGAAAACTTTGAAACTCTTCTAGTCTCTGTAATTTAAAGCGTATGGTACTGGGCATAAAAATACACACAGACTAGAAGACAACAGAAAATCAAAAAATAAAGTGCACATGGAAATACAACATTAAAAGGTAGCACACTTCAAAACAGTAGTGGAAAACAGGACTTTTTAGTTAATAGAGAATCATTTGGGAAAAAAGTCAAAATTGCATTCATACTTCACAGCATACAATAAACAAATTCCACATGAATTAGAAATTTAAAAAATAAATGAAACCATTGGTAAATGTTTTTATAACCTGGGGGTAGAAAAATTTTTTCTTACTGTGGCCAAATTCCAGCAATAGTAAAGGAAAAGGTTGATAAATATGACTATAAAAAATAAAAAATAATTGCATGGGAACAGAAAAAAGAAAACTCTTACAGAAAGAAAAAATAGAAAGAAACAATAGAAACAAAAATATAATACCAGAGTGACTCTAGGAGGCCCAAAGTCTTAAAATTATAGTTCAGGAAAGAGAACAAAGACTGTCAGAGTGTCAACCTCTTAACCACCGCATAGACTGTTACTTTAATAAAGCTTCTAGTCTCCATTCAACTGACATTGCTGGGTGGCTGTTCTACTTTAGCAGTTGGAAATGTCATCTTTAATATTACAAATAAGTTCTGTGGTACCCCTATAGTAGTCTCTCAAAGTGTAGAGCTAGAAAAATCTGCCCCAGGCTTACCTGAAATGTTTGTTAAATGCAGATTTCTGGGCTCACCCCTTCAGAAAGCTTTTCTATCTAGGCAGCATAAAGTTTGACTAGTAATTTTAATATGATAAGCTGCATATTGATTTCAGATAAGAATAGGATTTATTACTTATTACTAGAATAGTGAGTGAGTGATCTTTTTAGTTAGAAAAACCAAATTCAAAGGAACTTGAAAGATTAATCCCTCCCCCAAGTCATCAGATTACATATAATGGAAGTAATACTAAAACTGACACCTAACACAAGTATTTCTGAAAGTAGATGAATGAAGGGTAAGAGAAAACTAGCCAGGGTAGGATGTGACTTTTAAAACCTTTCAGATGCTCACATATACTGCATGGTTTAAAAACAGAACAAAACAAGATAGCTTGGTATACAAGATAACCAATGCAAAAGTATTTATTAACACAGTTTATTTGGTTAAAAGGTTAATAACTATTGTTTGGTTAAAGGCTATTAGGTAGAAAGAAGCTTAAATAACCAGGAAAATGTTAGGTAATGACCAAAATGATTTTAAAGTTTAATATTACAAAATTTAGATATATGTGCTATTTTATGCACATATATCTAAACATAAGAATGGACAAATCAACACTCCATGAAAAGGTCAAAGAGGAAAAAGAGCAAACTTTTCATCAAAAGTTTCATCTTCTTGATCCTAGTTATGTTTCTGTTTTGACTCATTATGCTTTGAGAATGCAGAAAAACCAGAATCCATAAATTTGTCTCATCTTCTCATTTTGCTGCAAAGTAGAAAAAAAGGAAGATTAATAATAACAACACAAAACTAGTATTTGCTGTGAAGCAGGGACAAGAAAATTGTTGCATCATACCAGCAGAAAAACAGTTTCCTTAAACCACAAGCTTTGCTATATATTTGAAATACTCTATAATAGTGGGAATTATAAGTAAGATTTAAGAAAAATTAATCGACATAGATTTTACATATTGCATGCTTTACTACATATTTCCTTTTTATTAAGAAATGTAGCACACATCCAACAATACATGAAAATATACAATTTAAAAACAATAAAATAAATGCTCATGTTCCTTATCACTCGAGTTAAGAAATAAGGTATTACCACATCTCAGAAGCTTCCAGTGTATTCCCTTCTGGTCACATCCCTCCCCTCCCCAGAAAGTAACCATTATCTTGAATTGTATTAATCACTCCTTTGCTTTTCTTTACAGTTTTTACCACCTGTGTATTGCAATCCTAAAAAGTATATACTGTTTGCGTTTATCTACATTTGACTTTTATATCAATGGAATAATACTGTAGGTGTTTTTCTGTGATTTGCTTTTTCAACTCAACATCTTTATTCATTTTCAAGCCTCTCCTTTATCGAAACATCAGACGTACTTATTTTATTTAATATATTCTGTATATGATTCTCCTAACAGTTGTTTCTGCTGGTACCTTGTTCCCTTGCATGTGTAGTATTTTTCTTAACTGTGAGCTAGCTGTTCATTTCCTTTGGAACTTTGGCTGTGGAAAATATGTTGAGATGTGAGATGAAGGAGGACTCCCTAGAAAACATGTGCATTTGCTTCTGACAGACAATAGATGCATTCAAGTTTTTTTGCTTTTTAGTATTTTATCCAATAATTTTATCTTTTCAGTAAGAGTGCTGATCCATGCACCTAGTATACCATGTTGTAAGCAGAGTTGTATTTATTCTTTACATTATATATATAATATATATTATATATATATGTGTGTGTGTGTATGTATGTGTTTTTGGATGAAATACATGCACATGGTCCCAAATTAAAAAGGTCTAAAAGATTAAATGGAAAGGTCTCTTTCCCTCTTTGTGAGCCAATATGATATTAATGCCTTGGGTAATTAGATAGAATTTACTTAATCCTTTCAAAAGGGTTACCTATTCTAACCTAATTATAGCAAAATGAAATAGTGTTCTATTTTAGTTTAGATCTACTGTGCATGCAGTTTATTTGTTAAACAGCTTAGTTGGTAAATTTTTTAAAAGGAAGAATCATAATGAACATTCAGTACAAATACTGAGTGATGACCACCCAGCTGCCACTTTTCTTTTCTCCTTGTTTTTGGATTAGAAAGGGTATGCAGCAGGTATATCACAGCTTTTGGTAGCTCCCGTAAGAATAGATCCTGATTGAAGCTGCTCGCTATTATGAAATGATCACCATAGGCAATGATGATAGGAATTGCAGGAGTTATCAGGAAGGGAACACAAATATGTTTTTTTTTTTTTTTTTTTTTTTTTTGAGACAGAGTCTCACTCTCTTGCCTGGGGCGAGTGCCGTGGCGTCAGCCTAGCTCACAGCAACCTCAAACTCCTGGGCTCAAGCAATCCTACTGCCTCAGCCTCCCGAGTA